>CAIGQQ010029525.1:12910-18087 GCA_903798035.1 Danio albolineatus
GAAGAAGTGTGCTAGTGTTAATGCAGGCCTACACTGCAGACTGTATTTTGTCCTGTTTTGCAGGCAGTGATGGGACTCTGAGCCTCAGTTTGTACAGTCAGACGTGGAGATTTACAGTATGAAACAACACTTCCCTCAGTCTCAGACCTGCTCTCTCTGCCACAGGCCACTGGTCAAACTGCCAGCCTGGATTATTCATCACACACTCACCGTGCCGCTCGGTGCACTCGTGTGTGCGTGTGTGTGTGTGTGTGTTTACCTTCCCCAAAGCATCTAGAGTGTATTAACACAGCCCAACCAGAGAAACGAGATCAAACAACTGAGCAACTGAACACAACTCATCCAGACTAACAAATATATATATATCTGGAGAAAGTCTTTGTTTTATTTCAGCTAGAATAAAAGCAGCTCTTAATAGTTTTAAACTCATTTTAGGGTCAGTATTATTAGCCCCTTCAGCAATATTAGTGTTGGATAGCTTTGGAGACGTAACATAAATTCGGCTCGGCTGTGTTCAAAATGACATGTTATCAAAGTGCACTGCGAAGTGAGCGCGATTAAACATGAAGATCACTAAAACTGAACTGTAACAATGCTTTGAAAGCCAATTACACCTAAGAGAGATGACCTTAATGCTTTTTTTAAATAATCATTCCCAGTTTAAATGTTAGAGTGTTCTGAATGAATAGGGCATAGGGGGGATAACGGGGAATAGAACACAGCCAGAAACTCTGCTTCTAACTACAGCTACAGAGGTGTAGCTGCAAGTGCACAAGTTTGCCACGCAGTTTGCGAATGTTCAATGAAACGACGGGTTTGGGAAACGTCAAATCAATGAACTAAGTTTGTAACAATGCAACTTGCGACCTTAGTTGGCTAACATTAATAGAAGTAATAAATATAATAATACCAATAATAATAATATTAATAGAAGTAATAAATATAATAATAATAATAATAATAATAATAATAATAATAATAATAATAAAAATAATAATAATAATAATACCAATAATAATATTAATAGAAGTAATAAATATAATAATAATAATAATAATATTAATAGAAGTATTACATATAATAATAATAATAATAATAATAATAATAATAATAGAAGTAATAAATATAATAATAATAATAATAATAGTAATGAACTAATTATTACTATTAGAACTAGTAATTACTATTACTAAATAGTAAGAACTAAGTAATTACTAATAATAGTAATGAAATAATAATAATAATAATAATAATAATAATAATAATGAACTAAGTTTGTAACAATGCAACTTGCGACCTTAGTTGGCTAACAATTGTTTTCAGAAACGCAGCCCTGCTTAGGTGTAATTGCCCGGTGTGCCGCGTCAGCTCTGATTGGTTAACATATTAAAATAATGCGCAGAAGAACGTGAACAAAAATCTAAATAAATAAATGAATACATAAAGGTTCAGCCTTACATGATTTAGAAACCACATGTGCTTAAATCATGATTTTTTGCGATTGCGTTTAATTGCACAGCCCTATTAGGTTCACACCTCTACTAAACGCATCAGCGTAACACTCACTACTCTTACTTTAGAAAGGCCTACTCTTTACTCTTATTTTGAGTAACATTTCAACAGATACTTTCACTCGCACTAAGGCCTAATCTCAATTCTCCCCCTTAGCCCTTCCCCTTACCCCTACCCCTTGTTTTGCGCATTCACGTCAAGGGGTAGTGGTGTCCCAATTCTCTTTAGCTTGAAGGCATAGGGCTAAGGGCGATGGGTATACACCCCTCCGAACAAAGGTTTTTCAGGACCACACTTCAAACTGAGGGGTAAGAAAATTTCCCAGAATGCACCTGCCACAACTGAACCCGGATGTAAGGAGATCCACAAATTAGTATTTTTTGTCATTATCACTAATTTTTACGACAAACAAACACATTTTAATATATTCATAACCGCGTTCGAGTTTTACCGTCATGCTTTTAAAAAAACACAAAAAAAAAAACTGTTAAATTTGTCGATCTATAATCCATAATCATAACTCCTGTACAGCAGTCCCACAACATTCTGACACTGGATGACACTGGAATCCCCTGTCAGTAATGTCTAGTGTCTGGGAATGAGCTTTTACAGTGTCTGCTATAATGTTAATGTTGTTTTCGTGTGTTGACACAGATAAATATGGCCACTGTGTAAACACACAGTACAGTTATGATCTTATCGCCACATTAGATGGTTATGATAACATAATATACGCCTTCAGTGATTTCCTGAAGATAAACACCAAACAATAACACAACTGGAGTAACTCCAGCAGTCGTGATCGTCTGAGCTCATATGAAGCAAGAGATGGTGATGACATATGATGACGTGTGCAGGTGTTGAAGTGCTGGAACAATTCTTAGGGGGAAGTTTTGAAGCCCTTCCCCTGAACCTTCGGTTGTAAGGGCCAAGGGGAAGGGGTACAAAAATAGAATTGGGATTGGGCCTTAATTTTTAGGCAAGTAATGGTACTTTTACTGGAGTATGATCTTTCAGTACTCTGTCCACCACTGCTAGGAGCTGATAGCTTTTAACAGTTAATGTTATTATATATGTAAGGGATAATCAACGGCTTGCTGTGCATTAAAGGATTTTAATGCACGACGTGGAGGCAAAGGACCACACGACGCGCAGCGGAGTGTAGTCGCCTCCACGAAGTGCATTAAAATCCTTTAACGCACAGCAAGCCGTTGATTATCCCGCTTATTCCATGGTCATTTGCCAAGGTAGGCCTATATTTAAACTAGTTTTGGTCTTTGCAGCGCAATATTTGTCCGAATTTTTTGTCAGTTTAACATGTTAGATTTTCTAGTCCCTCCACTGAATCAGCTGTGACAGGCTGACAGAGAGAGCATGTGTGTGCTGTTTATACCTGCTAATATTATTAAGATACGATTTCATCAGTCTGATCACAGGTGGACAAATAAGACATTCCCAGTCACACCTGGAGTGTGTTTCCAGTCACACGTTTCTTTTGTCTACTTTCTACAGCTTCTCTGATGAGGGAGGATCTGTATAATAGCTTTTTCCCCTTAACATTACCTTTAATACTGCGAAAGCTGGCCGACCTACAGTACAGTATAGCAGAATTTCTGTGATTTACATTTTTATAATAAACATAAAAATCTTATAAAAGGTGCCATAATCAATGAAATACACATTTTCAAGTCAAGTGTACTCTAGAGTCTTTGAAGCAGCCAAAGTCTATTTCAGAAATCTGCTGTTAAATATAGGGGAATTCTGCATAATGAAAGAACAAATCAGGACAGGTAGGAGAACATTCTGCTTTATTTATCTTCTTTAAAACAAAAGCAATCAGCCAAACACGCAGGATCAGTGCGATATTACATTATTTACACTCATAGATTAATTATAAACTTATCTCTGTGATTTGCCACAAAAATACACCTGAAAACAAATAATAGGTTCAAATGTCCAAAGACTGAGCGTTAGATACAGCAAAGATTAATTATATATCCCGTTTAAACAACAGAGATGCAGGAGATTAGATCCAGCGGTGTAGAACCGGAGATTCTCTGGCTGACATAAAGCTTCCCTCGGGGGGAGGGTTAGGGTTAGGGTTAGGGTTTTTGTGGCATAGTTGATGAGTATTTTCCTAATATTGAGGATTTCCCGTCCGCCATTAACAGCCCTCATCGGTTTCATGCGCAGCACATGCGAGTTGCTATAGTAACTGTAAACGTTTGGGAGAAGCGCATTTATTTCCAACTGTGATCAAAACTGACTGGAACTACCTGTGCGCTTCAACCAAATATACCACACCCTCCAGCCAATCAGAATCAAGAGTTTCAACAGACCATGGAATAAAAACAGTTAGTTATACAGTATATAGGTGATGTCTATGTGTAGATGTTCAACGAAGTGTGTCTTGTACTCAATTTCGAGCACTCTCTTTAAAACCTCACTTAATTTTCACTCATTACTTCTGTTAGCATTTTTACCCTGTCCAATAATGCTTCTTGAGTTAAGAATATGCAGACATTTGGACTAGAAACGGGAGACAAACTCTTAAGTAAGGTGTTTTTTATGTCCTCAGTGTGCTCCTGTGTTTGCTAATCTCCCCATGCGTCATTGACAAACACTCCTTTACATTCACACTCTGCTGAGGGAAACATTTGGGAGCGTTTAAGAAGCACTTGGAGGAGCAAATCCCTGCAGACCACATAAAGTTCAATTAAGCAAGCAAGCGTCTGCTAGTTAGTCCTGCGCTGATCAATGAGGCCGTAAAACACACTCCTGTATCATCACAGATGCAAAATACAAGACAAACGTGATGATGATGATGATGATGATGTCCTGGTCTATTAACCTTTAATGTTAACATACACTTCATTGAACGTCTACACATGGACATCGCCTATATCGGGGATCACCAATCTTGGTCCTGGAGGTCCGGGTGTCTAGAATACCTAGTGAGAGCTTGATTAGCTTGTTCAGGTGTGTTTGATTAGGGTTGGAGCTAAAATCTGCAGGACACCGGACCTCCAGGAACAAGTTTGGTGACCCTTGGCCAATATACTGTATAACTGCAGGTAACCTGTAGAATTAGAATTGGGATTGGGCCTAAATAAACAGATTTTTTTTATATTTTTTTATTAAATTAATAGGACCGAATTTAACCTAATGTTTGGATCACTATTTTACCTAACCTGGGTTTAAATAACCCAGCACTTATTTTATATCTAAATATAACCCAAATTTAAAAGCTTCCTAAATCCACATGCAGAGGAGTAAATGCAAAAATGTGGTATCATTTTAAAGAAAACCCTTTTAAATTTTCATAAAACACTGTTGAAAGTGATTAAAATAATTGTATATGTTGTCTGCGGTATCATAAACACTTAAAAAAAGAGGCGCTTTCTGTATTTTTTCTTTATAAACTCAAATTTAAAAATGTACCTTTTAGGTTCTGTGTGGTCTAGGTTTCTGTTATTAATTTTTGGTGGTTCCTGCACATGTCAGTAATCATACGAAAAACAAAAAATGCCTCTATCATAATCTATGCAAAAGTTATTGTATTCCAACTGATGAGAGGTGCTATACCTTTTTTTATGTAATTTCCGCCTACCAAACTTGGAAAGTCTTCCATATCCAAATGCAGTGGTATAAATGACAAATTCCAG
>CAIGQQ010029527.1:9887-24192 GCA_903798035.1 Danio albolineatus
GAATGAAGGAAGAATGCAAGGAAGGACTGAACAAACTAAAGAAGGAAGGAACGAACAAACGATTGAAGGAACAAAAGGACCTAATGAAGGAAGGAACAAAAATATGAATGAATGAGCGAACAAATGAAGGGAGGAAAGAAGGAAGGACCAAACGAATGAAGGAAGAATGCAAGGAAGGACTGAACAAACTAAGGAAGGAAGGAACGAACAAACGAATGAATGCACAAAAGGATCTAATGTAGGAAGGAACAAAAATATGAACGAACGAACGAGGGAACGAAGGAAGGAGGGAACAAACGAATGAATGAAGGAAGGAGAGAACAAACAAATAATTGAAGGAAGGTTGGAAGGAAAATAGGAAGATTCCTAAATACAGCACATGTTATTTGTGCAGGGATGTGTGAACGTAACATTCTGTAAACACATCAGCTTTTCTACAGTGTAATACTCACTACTCACTACTCTTGAGTACTTCTAAAAGGGCTACTGTTTACTCATACTCTGAGTAATATTTACTACAGATACTTTTACTCTACTGCACTACATTTTTGGGCAAGTAATGGTACTTTTACTAGAGTATGATCTTTCAGTGCTCTTTCCACCACTGCTAATAACTCTTCTAAATATATGTACTGTAGAGCTCTTTATACATGTTTACAAGGCCTTGGGTGTACATGATTATTGTGTACATGTGCTATTTTAGTATAAAGTCTTTGATTAGTCATTATTTATTCCTGAAACACACATTTCACTCATAAGTTTGTGCATATGCATGGTTAGTGAATGAGACCCATTGACTGTGGAGTAAATTATTTGACTCTACTGAATGTCTTACATTTGCGAAACAGTGGTAGTTTTGGCGTGACCTCGACCTGGTACTTCTCTATAACGCCTTTCACGATCTTCTGCACGGGATCCCCATCCAAAACATGAACATACTGGTTTAGGAGTGGAATGCTGGTGAGTTTCCATATGAAATGTTCTCTCTGAAGGACACTTGTGTTTGGATGCTCCATCTTGGCATTCACAAAAACAAACAAATGCTTAAACAGAGGACTCAACATGGGAATTCTTGGAAAGATTAAGGCTTAAAATGTATCGTAAAGAAGTTTTTGACTTTTTTAAAGCATAAAAATACCATTAATTGTTTGCAGATACTTAAGAAACATGCTATATAAGTGAACATATTTGTCTGAAAAGCAATGCTAAAGTCAATTATTTTCCTTTGAAAATGTGCATCCCATGTCGGAATGTCTGTCTTTGTTTTGGTCACTACAACCAGCCCACTGCCAGTTTACCAAATTATATTTTAGCACCCTGGGTTGCCCAAGCAGAAAACTTATCGTATTTCACTGTCTTGAAGGCTACGTCTCCCAAAAATAAGACCTTCGGATGACAGTGACACAATCAAAAAGTAAATCCCTTTAAATTAAGTACTACTTATCATTAATATATTTTTATATGCATAATTAATGTAATTTTTTTGTAAATTGAGGATTTACTTATGTGCATATTTATCAAAAACAAGCTTTGTTATAACCAATTGTTGCTGGAACATTGACAAAAATTCAGATTTGGGCCTTTGAATTGAGACTTTGGGGTGGCACGGTGGCTCAGTGGTTAGCACTGTCGCCTCACAGCAAGAAGGTCGCTGGTTCGAGTCTCAGCTGGGTCAGTTGGTGTTTCAGTGTGGAGTCTGCATGTTCTCCTCGTGTCGGTGTGGGTTTCCTCCGGGTGCTCCGGTTTCCCCCACAGTCCAAAGACATGAAGTATAGGTAAATTGGATGAACCAAATAGTCTGTAGTGTGTGTGTTTGTGTGTGAGAATGGGTGTGTATGGGTGTTTCCCAGTACTGGGTTACAGCTGTAATCAAAAATTTGTTAATTCTAAAAATATTATATAACTTAAATCATGGGCGCCACGGTGGCCGAGTGGTTAGCACGTTCGCCTCACAGCAAGAAGGTCGCTGGTTCGATCCCCGGCTGGGCCAGTTGGCATTTCTGTGCGGAGTTTGCATGTTCTCCCCGTGGTTACGTGGGTTTCCTCCGGGTGCTCCGGTTTCCCCCACAGTCCAAAGACATGCGGTACAGGTGAATTGGGTAAGCTAAATTGTCCTTAGTGTATGTGTGTGAATGTGTATGTATGGATGTGTTTCCCAGAGATGGGTTGTGGCTGGAAGGGCATCCGCTGCGTAAAAACAAATGCCAGATAAGTTGGCGGTTCATTCCGCTGTGGCGACCCCGGATTAATAAAGGGACTAAGACGAAAAGAAAATGAATGAATGAATGAACTTAAATCATGGCTTCAACAGCTCTTTGCAGTGTTTTGCAACCGTTTTGGCAATTACAACCAAAAACTTACTGTACGATGGTGTGGATGCAAATATAGTTGTAAATATTAGTGTAAATAAAATTATATAACCTGAACTTGTAGTGTAAATAATATTTTTTTTTTGGTTTAAACTTTTCATTCATGAAAGAATTGAAAGTAAAAATCTTACTTGCAGTAAAACTGTATCCAATGTGGCGGCCAGTTTCCCAACGTCATACAAGATTTGCGGATTGCAGGTGATTTTGGCTATGGTAGTGCCGGACAGGAAGGTAAGCAAGCGGACTAAATAGATCTGTGTGCCAAATCCACAATCTGTGACAACACACACACACACACACACACACACACACACACAGACAATAATAATTAGCATCATATATTAAATATAAAATATGCAATGCTTTTCAATCACCCCTGTTGACTTTATATACCACAAAAGTGTCAAGTTAAAGAAGTCAAGTTATTATTTGTTGTTCCTAAAACTTAGACGTTTGTGAGTTAGTGTACATGTTTAGGTGAACTATCCCTGTAGGTGTTCTGAAAAATCACTAGCTATCAAGGTTAAATGTTTAATTAAATGAATAATTGACAGATGAACTCACCAAATTCCTCCAAGCTCATCAGTTTTCCGGTCAGCGTGGGTAAAGCGGTCTGCGCTGGAAGGCCTCTTTGGTGTAAAAAGTTCATCGATTGAGTTTGCAGCTCAATAACAGCAACGTTCTCGCTGTCTGCAGAGTTCATGACCTTCAAAACATATTCCCCACCCTCTCTGGGCGCCACATAGAAGTTCTGATCATCATAACTGGGCAGCGGCCGAACGACAGATGCGGTCAAACCATAGAGACGCTTAATAACGTCTGTAACCTGCGAATGGCTGAGATTTGGCTTCGATTCTTTTGTGGACATGGCTGAGGAAGGGAAAACTGGTTACAAATCATTTCATTACAAGAACAATATATATATATATAGAAGAAAACAAGAAAACTGAGATAGAGTTGGTTTTATATTCACACATTTATTTGGTAACACTTGAGTGTGGAAGTCCTAGAAGGCCGTGCATTAAAATATTTTTTCTCTCTTGTTACGTCGTGATCACGACTTAATTATCTCGAGATCTCGACATAACTCGTTTTCTTGTGATCTCGACTTATTTTTTTGTTTTTATTTATTTATGTATTTATTATTGTTATTATTATTATTATCTGGCCGATGTCTGTCCAGGGAGAGAATAGCCTAGCAGCAGACGCGCATTCGTGTAACATGTTAAAGGCGTATCAAACCATTCAAATTTAATATATTTAATAATACAATACTAATAATTCAAATAATAAAAATGTAGGTCAGGTCAGTATCCTCTGCAGTAAATAAATAGAGAACTTTTAAACAAATGTTACTGTCAGGGAAGTAATTAAAACATTATGGTAAAGAGTCAAAAATGCTATTTTTAAATAAAAAAAATGTTTTTAGATTGGGATTGTTGGTGATTTTAAGCATACATTGTTGTATGATTGTAAGTTCATGGCCAAATTGAGTAGTTATACAGTACATAAACAAAGAAAAATTAAGACCTGTTAACAAAAGATTTGACACAATATATTGGTAGCTTTAAGCCTAAAATTTAGCTTTTGAGATTTTTTAAGACCCCACGAATACACTGTCTATGGGTACTGAAGCATAACTACATCCATGGTTTATTGTTTTATTAGTACTATTATTATTATTTATTTATTTTTGCAGTAAATTGGTTCATTTTGGATTACTTTTACATTCATTATTTATGTATTTACATTTAATAGTACAGATATTAACATTTATGATATAATACGTGATGATTAAATAACAACAGAAGTATTTTTTCAGGCAAACCTATTGTTTGTACGGCATAAACCATACTCAAAGTGATTTACTGAGACATAAAAATGTAAATAAAACACACAATCTGTATAATTTACTAACTTTTAAACTTAATAAATAAATAAAAGCATAATTGTCAGTGTGTTACGGGTAAACGGCTTGTAAATTAGTAATATTCCTGCCGTCTAAATGAGCAGTGCTAATGATCAACTTAAACTTTGAATAGTTTAATGTAAAGTCTCGCGCTTGCAGACCACTGTTACTGTCTCATGTGCTTAATTTTACAAAAGCAGACGGCACGAGTCGAGAAAGCGTGCAAAATACTTCAGAATAGCATTATAATGAACGGATAACGGGTTGAAAATTGCCTTTAATTCGCGCTGTTACCTGCTGAGGAATGTTGCCAAACCAGTCAGTGAAATGGAGATTTGCAGCGAGTGCACTGCTGTAGCTGACGTGTACTGCGTCATGACGTCACATGGCGGCGGCTGCGTGGATGGTCTGTAAATCATTTTATTCATTCATTCATTTTCTTTTCGGCTTAGTCCCTTTATTAATCCGGGGTCGCCACAGCGGAATGAACCGCCAACTTATCCATCATATGTTTTACGCAGCGGATGCCCTTCCAGCCACAACCCATCTCTGGGAAACACATCCATACATTCTCATTCACACACATACACTACGGACAATTTAGCCTTACCCAATTCACCTGTACCACATGTGTTTGGACTGTGGGGGAAACCGGAGCACCCGGAGGAAACCCACACAACCACGGGGAGAACATGCAAACTCCACACAGAAATGCCAACTGGCCCAGCCGGGGATCGAACCAGCGACCTTCTTGCTGTGAGGCGAACGTGCTACTCACTACGCCTAAATCATTTTATGCTCTTGTATAACATGTTTCAGCATCAACTACAGTGTGGAAAAATTAGTTTCTCACAGTCTAAAAATAACAAATCTATTCGCTCTCTTTTTTTAAACCAAGGTGTCTCCAAACCGAGCTCTATTACTTATTGGAATAATTTTGTAAGAATTCCTAAATGGGAAAGTATTTGGTCATTACCTCACAATTTTTTTTATTACAAATAAGATAAAAGAAACATCTTTTAAACTAATTCATAAATTCTATCCGGTTAAACATTTCCTGAGTAAATTTAAAAAGGATATTGATATAAATTCGCGTTTGGAAACTGTACCCCACATCTTTTGGCACTGTGGTTATGTTAAAAAGCTTTGGTATGATGCTTCTGTCTTTATCAGAAAAAAGGTACTCTTTAATTTTAATTTGCATTTCGAAAATGTAATTTTCCGGATATTTTAATTATGATAATTTGAGCAACGAAGTTTTTCTTATTAACCTATTTATTTTGTTAATTAATTTTTATATTCATAAGTGTAAATTTTCCAACAAAAAGCCCTGTTTTGCTGTATTTTATAAGGAACTGAAAAAATACTTTTGTACTATTCAGCATAGTGCTAAAGGCCATCAAAACTGTCCAATTGTGCTCCAGTTTCAAAATTTTTGATTAATGAAAAGGTCCTGCTTGTAATTGTAAAATTTTTAGTTATTATTATTAATTATTATTTATACTACTCTTGATTGTTATGTTTGTTTTATTTCAATTTTTTATTATTATTTATTTTTATTTTATTTTTGTGCTATTGTTATTATTTGTGTTTGATATCCCTGGCATTATTTTGATTACTATATTGTCATGTATGTGTTGTTTAAAGCATAATAAAAAAAATGTAAAAATAAAAAAATAAAAATAAATTTAATGTAAAAAAAAATTGTTTCAGCATCAACGCATCCGCAATATTCAAATCGCATAGATATGAAATGCTGACTTACGACTATATTTCAACAAGAGTCACAGTTCAGAACACAAGATTTGTAGAGTTAATTGCAGAGTTTAACCAGAGTTTATGCTCGTTTATAACATGTTTACCTACGTTTATTACTATTCTGTTAGTTTTTTTTTCATTACCGGTGTTTAGAATTTCACATGTACCAGTTTTATTTGTTGCAGCCACGATTGCTCATAAAAAACTTAATATTTAGAATTCATTCTCATTTGTATATATATATTCATTCATTCATTTTCTCTTTGGCTTAGTCCCTTTATTAATCCGGGGTCACCACAGTGGAATGAACCACCAACTATTTTCAGCTATGTTTTACGCAGCAGATGCCCTTCCAGCTACAACCCACACACCACACTACGGCCAATTTAGCCTACCCAGTTCCCCTATAGCGCATGTGTTTGGACTGTGGGGGAAACCGGAGCACCCGGAGGAAACCCACACCAACACGGAGAGAACATGCAGACTCCACACTGAAACACCAACTGACCCAGCCGAGGCTCAAACCAGTGACCTTCTTGCTGTGAGGCAATTGTGTTACTGCACCACTGTGATATAAATACCATTTAAATACTAATTAGTTAGATCAATTAACTTATGTTGTTGTTGATTAATGATTAATCTAATCTGATTCATTCTATAGCTGAGAACAGTCATCAAAATAAACTGGCTTTTGTGAATGTTTTCTGTGTAGTATCAGACTCTACCAGCAGAGGCTAACATGACCATGCTAAGCATGATTTCCTCATGGAGTTTAAACAAATAAATTAAAAATATTATAATTTGTGCTCCATAAACCAAACAAGTAAGAATGCTAATGTTTGCTAAAGCTAATGTTTTCTCCACAGTCTTTGCTTGACTGCAGTATATGCTAGTGTTGTTTTTGACATTATCTTCTTAGTAAAACTGTGGGAATGTTTGTTTGTTTTTTCAATTAAGAAAAATGAGCATTGCACAGATATTTCAGTTAATGGAGAAGTAATAAATATAGTTGATCATTTTAAATATTTAGGTATAATTATTGACTCTAATTTAAATAAAAAAAAAAAAAACATTAAGAAAGTTTCAAAAAGTGCTGTAGAGCAAGCCTGAGGATTTATAGAAACATCCGGCATCAGTTACCTTTGGCTGTGGCTAAACTTTTTATGAATACAATGATTTTCCCTCACTTATCTTATTGTGCCACAAGCTGGTCCCACACGAACATCACAACATTAAAACCACTGTATATAATCTATTAACAAACTGTAAAACTTTTAGCCAAAAAACCAAGGAGCTATCATTACTGTAACTGTATTGCACAATATAAATTATTAACATTCGATAGTTTTTTATTTTATGCTGATGTGTGTTTAATATTTAAGATATTTAATGATCTTGCTCCACCACCCCTCAAACAATGTGTAAAATTCTGTAAGGACAATATAAAACAGACAAGGTCATCGGTTAGAGGAGGTTGTTCAGTTTAACTGAAGAGAACTGCTTTTGGACGATCAGTTTTTTTCAATCAGAGCAGCAGAGAGATGGAGTAAAATCCCAGTGCATATCAGAGAGACGACCGCTGTTAATCATTTTACAACTCTTCCTTAAATTTGGCTTAAACAAAATCAAATATGTAACCGCTGATTTGATTCGATTTCATTGACTAATCTATTGTATGTGTTGCACTATAAGTGTATCTTGTATTTTTCTACTGTTAAATTTGTTTACTAAATTTGTTACAACTTCCTGCTCAGGGATGTAAATTAGCTTTAAAGCTAACTCTGGCACAACATGCCATGTTGTACATTGTCCCTGTATAAATAAACAAATAAATAAATAAATGATTATCTTTATGCTTTACTAGTATAAACTATATATAAACTTACACACAGTGACAGCGATACTGATTAGACCAGTGTTTCTCAACTGGTGGGTCGCGACCCAAAAGTGGGTCGTGGGAACTTTTTTAGTGGGTCGCGGAGTGCGTGGTCAAAACAAACAAAAAAAAAGCTTATTTTGCTTATACCTGACTTTTATTTTAAAATGCGCGCGCGATAACAGTTCAGTTTAGTTCGGTAACTGAACATTTCTCTACCCTAACCACTGTTTACAGTATTTGTCGTTTTTACCTTGTAATATTTCTATAATTTTATACATTTTGTTAAATGTCAGCAATAAAATATTGTTTATTTGTAAGTCTTTGTGATTTTCTCATGATTTATCTGTCACTACTTGTGTATGTTAACAAACAAATTAATTATAATTTCTGAAATTATAGTTCCCCAAAAAATTGGGTCGCAGCTTGATGACCATGTAAAAATGTGGGTCCCGTGGCCAAACCAGTCGAGAACCACTGGATTAGACAATTCTGTGTGTGTCTGAGGTTTTTCTTAGCTTTTGCTGACTGTGTGTGTTATTGTGGTTTTGAGGCAGATATTAAGGTTAGGTTAAGGTTTTGGTCTATTTTCTGTACTCTCGTGCTGGAAATAATAGATTATTTGCAAAACATGTGTTAGTTCCACGTGTTAAGAGAATTACTGACATGTCAGAGGACCACACTTACAAAATGACAACACAAAGCCCGGTGTCTGTAAAACTACAAGGGAAATGAGTTGGCGGCAGCAGGCTGTGCTTCTGAATATACAGAGGAGGGATTGGCAGGGCTGTGCATGCAGAAACGATTAAAAACAGCTCTGTGTGTCAAAGGGAAACATTATAGCCTTCTCATGAGCTTCAGCATCCTGTGATTGTGCAGATAACGCAGCTCATATGTTCTATATGTTTAAACGAACACTGCATTTTCACTTTTTAAAACACTGTGTCTTAGCTATAACACTCCCGTAGCCAGCGTATTGAAAGAGGTGGGGGGGGGTTTACTCAAAAAGTGGACCTTACGCAGTTATTCACCTCATTTTCACTTAAATTATGAGGTTCAAACTGCATTTAGTGACATTTTAAGCACTAATTTGTTGAATAAACAATAAAGCTTGTCGAATGGTGATGATAACTACACTTCTTTACGTTTACAAATGTGCATTCTATCTGTATGTTATTACAGTTTTATAAATAATGTGATGAATTTTACATTTTTAAACATTTTTTAATAAAGAAATGTGAAAAAAAAAACATTTTTAAATACAAAACAAAAACAAACAAAACAATTAGGAGTCTTTTAAAACTAGTTTAATATGAAAAACAGTAGCCTATAGGGTGTATGTCGAACATCATGTGACTAAACCGGATCCCTGGGTAGAACACTTCTGCTCATCGCTATTTCATATGCGCCATTGGTTTGTTATTGAAAGTAGTAAGTAGTGTTTTATCCGTTATATAATAGGGTATATGCACAATGCAGTAAACCTGGGTAGAACACTTCCAGTTTTTCACTCTCTGCTAATATGGTGTTGTTTTATACAAGAAGCCTCCAGGAACTACCAAAGTTAAGCATCACAGATTTCCACTACTTACTACTTTCAATAACAAACCGATGGTGCATATGAAGTGGCGATAAGCGGAAGACATTAAGAGGTAAATAACAAACTGGCAAGCTCATTCCCTCAGTCAGATTTTTTTCCAGTTGAATAATTTAGAATTGTGCTTAAGCTGGACCTTATTGCACTTATACGCCTTCTTTTCTATTGAATTATGAATTTAAATACTGCTTTTTAGAGACATTTTAAGCACTATTCTGAATTAGCTTGTCCGACGGTCATCATAACCAGACTTTTTAACTATTTTAGCCAAAATTGTGTTCAAATACATTTTAATATAAGCCGCTTTTGGTGCGTCACACCTTTTTATTGATCATTTTTTGTTTTTAAGAATAGGTCCAAGATTTAGAATAAAAGTTACTAGTAATCACCATTTGACTGAACCCCCTCTGTCTATTTTGGAAAAAATTACACTTAACTGTTTAAAAAAGGTAGAGGCCAAGTATCTGTTTTATATAAACAGTTGGTGGACAAATCAAAAGACTTCAAGCTCGGCAGTCTGACCTGCAGCCTGATATAACTGAGGAAGAGTGGCCAGAATCTTGTCTAATAGCCTAAACTCAGACAACAAGCACTCGTTTTAGATTGCTTCAATACAAACGGCTGAGTAGACAGTATAATACTCCAGTTAAGTTACACCATTTTAACCCAAATATCCTTGATACATGCTATTAATGTAAACAAGAGAAGGGAACTTTATTTCATTGTATGTGGGAATGTTCAATGGTCAGCTGTATTTGGGTTAAAACATTGCAAGTCAAATCATTGGTAAAGCGATTCCTCTCGATCCCAGCTTTTGTATGTTGCATATTTGTCCATTGAACTTTGATTTAAACAAACATGAAACATTGCTGTTAATTCTATGTTTGCTGGAAGCTAAACACGTAATTACGTGCTCTTGGAAAAAAGACGATAGTCCTGGTGTATCTCAGTGGATAAAGGGGATGACCTCCTGCCTTGCTTAGAAAAGATATTCTATTTTTTGAAAAACAAAATGGTAACGCTTTCTTTTACGACCCGCAAAGTACCGTGTAAGTACAGTGAAATAACGGTGTACTTTTCTGTACTTATAGTATAAGTATAATGAACTTACGTGTAGGTATAAGGGAACAAACTGTAATGCTTGGGTAATAAGGGGGTTACAACCAGATATGCAACACGCAAAGTACCGCGTAAGTATATTGATTTTACAGTGGACTTTTCTATAAAGTGTAAGGGAACAAACAGGTAATGTTTGGGTAATAAGGGGGAAAACAACCAGATATGTAATGCTTGGTTAATAACAACCAGATATGCAACACGCAAAGTACCGTGTCAGTATATTAATTTTTTACGGTGTACTTTTCTATAAAGTGCAAAGGAACAAACGGGTAATGTTTGGGTAATAAGGGGGTAACAACCAGATATGTAATGCTTGGGTAATAAGGGGGTTACAACCAGATATACAAAGATATGGACCAACTGTAGCATTTCAGTGAATCTATTGCTGATGTTTTTATAGATAAATGTAGTGTGCAATTTGGCCTTCAATCAATTAAAAATGCTGATGTAGTTTTCTCTGTTCTTACTGTTCAAATAAACACTTGTGGTTTGAAATCCTGCTTCTTCCCTCCTTGATCCCTGTAGTATTAGGGTAAATACAGCATTTGCGGGTTGTAAATTAAAGCGAAGCACTGTTCCCTCCTTGTTCACTGTAGTTAAAGGGTAAACCTTTTTATTTCAATGGGTAAACCTTTTATTTACTAAACACCCCATATAAAACCCAAGCACTGAATAAGGGTACTATTATTAATGTACTTGCGCAGGTGTTTGCAGGTTGCATTAGGTTGTTACCACCGTTGCATCACTCTTTCTATGTATACAATATTTAAAGAAAAGTCCACCGTAAATGCAATATACTTATGTGGTCCTTTGCGTGTTGAACATCTTATTGCAACCCCCTTATTAAGCAAACATTATGGTTTGTTCCCTTACACTTTATAGAAAAGTCCACTGTAAAATCAATATACTTACGCGGTACTTTGCGTGTTGCATATCTGGTTGTAACCCCCTTATTACCCAAGCATTACAGTTTGTTCCCTTATACCTACACGTAAGTTCATTATACTTATACTATAAGTACAGAAAAGTACACCGTTGTTTCACTGTACTTACACGGTACTTTGCGGGTCGTAAAAGAAAGCGTTACCAACAAAATGCATATATTTTGGTCAATTTGGAAAATATGACTTTTTGGAGAATCTAGACGGCGACTCTTTTCTTGAACTGACAGACATTGAACGTATATAGATTAGACAAATATGTTATTGCTGTATTATTTAACATGAACAATGTTATTTATTTATTTTTTATTTTAAAGTGTGTGTTTATAGTTATTTTGAATCTTTGCTATTCATGTTGTATTTTTCTTTTTGTATTTTTTCTTTTTTGACTATTCTATTTTGCTAAAATGAAAAAGTAAGCCTTTGTCTGTTTGTATGACGATGTTTAAAATAAAAATTGTTGTTCAAAAAAAAAAGTTACTAGCAAAATGTTTTTTGTCAGTAGTGAAAGAAGACTTCTCTTACGTCAGATTGTGTGTTTTCTAGCACCGCTGGATGTTGGACCCGTGAAAAGTATTTGTTAGCATTGGCCAAAACTGATTAGCTGAAGTCACACCGAAGTGACAGCAAACTCCGCTTGGTCTGATAGCCTTTTTAAATGTGTTATTTTGACCATGATGGCAGTCAAAATAGACAAATGAGCTCATGAACCCCACCTGGCTATGGGCCTGGCCTTATATATATATATATATATTTATAATTTAATTAATCTAAAAACATTTCTTCCTCGTTTCAAAGTAAAACATTGTGCGCCTTATTTTCAAATATTGATTTTTAAACTCTTCTTGAAATTAAAACCTTGGTGTGGTGTCTAAAATGGCGCACGGTGGCTCAGAGGTTAGCACAGTTGCCTCACAGTAAGAAGGTCAATGGTTTGAGTCTCAGTTTGTTCAGTTGGCATTTCTGTGTGGAGTTTGCATGTTCCACCCATGTTCGTGTGAGTTTCCTCCAGGTGCTTCCATTTCCCCCACAGCCCAAAGGCATGCGTTATAGGTGAACTAAATAAACTAAATTGACTGTAGTGTTGTGGCCGTAGGCGACAGTGCTAAACACTGAGCCACCGTGCCACCCCCAAGTCTGACATTTATAGCCAGATGAATAATATGGATTTCATTGATGAAGGAAATACACATTACAGATGAGACAAACCAAATATGTTGTTTATATTTGAAGAATTAACCTCGTAGCGTTCCTGCACTCCTGTAAGCACTCGGTGTACCCAGCATGGGCGTAAACAATGGAAAACTAACAGGTTAAACTGCACATTGAAAGAATCATACTGTTCCTACCTAAGGGAAATTGGTCAGATCTCTATAAACAAATTATTACTATTAGCAGTAATGTTATTGCATTTTGCATTTATGAGGAAAATGATAACACGTCAAAATAATAGTCGATTAGTCATTTTTTTTGTTAATAGGCTTATTTACAAACATAAACAAGAAATAATGTTACATTTACTACAGCATTACTTCATCTTAGGTAATAGAAATAAAGTTATTCATTGCTAGTTCTTGTAAACTCACAGTGCATGTTAACAAACACAACTTTGGATATGATGCATTGGAAAATGTTGCACTAATTGATAAATGCCGTACGAGTACTGTTCAATATATTGGATCATAATTTTAAAGTGCTACCGGGAATAAAATCTATTGTTATGGAAGTAAATTAAATCAAGATTGACTGCTTAAAATGCTTTGAAATCATCTAGAAAATCCAATACTTCCTATTTTTATTGTGACTTAGACTTGAGATTTGAAAATCCTGCACAGTTTAACTTAAATTTGCCAATGGCTCAGCTTACATTCAGATATAAAACCATTTTAGCATGTTCAGAACTCAAAACACACATCATGTTGCTTGCTAATAAGTTAAAAGAACTATTCAGCAGCTATTTTATAGTTTCATCACACTGGCATTGTTAAGCAGATAGCCAGAGTTATAGTTTTACTGGTTTTCATGATAAAATGTTTCTTTATGCGCTTAATTTCACGCTTTTTACACATAACAATAAAGAATATATAATCACAGATTCAACAACGCTAAAAAGCCCAACACACAAAGTCCAAAACTAAGATTAACACAGTATTTATCTGTAAAGCTTACCACTATTTGATGCTGGTAAAGATGATGAATAGGTGTGGTAGTTACCTTTAACACCAGACGTAGCCTACTGTATGCTAAATCAAACAAAGCGGATGACACCACCAGGTACAAACACGCCTGTCACTAATAAAAAAAAACAAGAACACCGTGATGAGAATATGTATTACTTTGAGCCAAGGATGTAACTGGTTTTAAAAATGGGGCCGGGACACAAAATGAAGGAAAATGTTTTGATTTTAAGTGCATCTCTTGCATTTACATACATTTAGGTGGAAATAATCTAAGATTATTATACAGGGAGTGCAGAATTATTAGACAAATGAGTATTTTGAGCACATCATCTACTTAATGCATGTTGTCTCCCTCCAAGCTGTATCGGCTGGAAAGCTACTAGCAATGAAGCATATTAGGTGATGTGCATCTCTGTAATGAGAAGGGCTGTGGTGTAATGACATCAACACCCTATATCAGCTGTGCAGAATTATTAGGCAACTTCCTTTCCTTTGGCAAAATGGGTCAAAAGAAGGACTTGACAGGCTCCCAAAAGTCAACAATAGTGAGATATCC
>CAIGQQ010029527.1:104192-128559 GCA_903798035.1 Danio albolineatus
GGATTAATAAAGGGACTAAGCCGAAAAGAAAATGAATGAATGAATGAGTTAAATCATGCATTGTGTAAACTCCAGTCTCCGATTCAATGTAAACACAGAAGCTAAATGCTACACCAGATGAAAACAAGTGTGATTCGACCTCTTCTGAAAATCATGCAGCATGAACAATTGACTTTTACTCTATTGTTATGACCCCGTTAACTCTCATTTGTTGGTATTACCTGCAGTGCTGGACGTTCAGTTGTCCTTTGCCAAACCAGTGGAGGAAATACTCAGCGATTCCTATCAGGCGATGGCTACTCAAGGAGAGTGGGAACTGGTCAACATGCATGCAGAGAAACCCATAATACCTCCCCAGGACTGGAACAAAACACAGGACATGCTTGTTTACTATGTATAACCATCTTAAAGCAATTACAGTACAAAAGTAGAGTCACACTTTATTATAAAGTTCAGTTCTCATTATTGATAAACCATTACCTATGACTTTTGCCTTAATAACTCTTAGCTTTGTGAGTTAGCCCATTAGGTATTGGGTAGGATTAGGGATGTAGAATATAATCTTGCAGAAAATGTACTTTATAAATAGTCAGTGTGATGATAAAAATAGCCATGACTTTAGTAACTTGTTAATAGTGAGAATTGGTCCCCATACTGAAGTTATACCTAAAATAGTACTAGATAATAGAGGTACTACCAACATATTCTCATGAGAATGCATAAATAGGTTACATTTTTCCAAAATGTACTGTAGGCCAAATGTTACGGTGTCCGGGAAGTGCAAAACAACAGTACAAAGTGTGAAACGCTTTTACGAAGCTCGAGACAAATGTACATTTTGGAAAACATTTTTACCGATCATAAGACACAATTACAGAGGAGAAACGGTTTTACCGAGGACGAAACAAGTTTACATTTTAGAAAACAAATTAACAAGACGCAAAACACTTTTACCAGTCCCCAAACACATTTACAATCACAGATTCTTTACGGAAAGGGAATGTACCAAACACTGGAAGTGACGCGGCGAAGGCGTTGTTGTTGTTATCACTGGTGGTCACCGCGGTAAATTCGTGTTGTGGAGTAAATGGCGTAAATAAAGTTTATGGTGATGAACATGGACTGCGGCTGAGGGATGTTTTGTGGCAAACACATGAGCAGCTTGACACGGTTTTGCTTTACGTGTGGTCGGTGTTTGGAGTTTCTAAAAGACGCGGACCAGACGTAAACACCAGACGTACTGCATGAGTGTGTTCAGTGTGTTAGCGAGGGCCACTCGTACGCTGTAATCACGGACATGATGTCAAGTCTACACGGTGTAAACATCTGCCTGAGGACTCATAAAGTAAACTGAATGAAGCCGGTGTTCAACTGGTGTCCCTTTCCAGATAAAAGCTATTCACTTTTGCAGATTGGCAGATTCGTCACTTTCTCACAGCAACAAAACATGCCCATAACAAATAAAGATGTAAATTATAATTTTGTTAGGTTAATTTTGGTTATATACTGATCTTTATTTGTTATGGGCGTGTTTTGTTGCAGTGAAAAAGTGACAAATCTGCAAAAGTGATCAGCTTTCATCTGGAAAGGGACACCAGTTACGACGGTCACCAGTTAAACCGTAACACCGCCCACATGGCAAAATATCTCTGGCCCAGCTCTGGCCCACACAATCAGCTTTTGCTTGGCCCACATGCTGCAGTACAAGACTGGACCAAGTCTAGCTTCCAGACAAGGGCCAAACATGGAGCATATCTGGGCCAAGACTGAGCCAAGTTAATCACCCATAATTGGGCCTGAACCGGGCCAGATATGTTGGCGTGTTACTACAGAAAGGAAATCGATAAACCCATGAATCAGTGCACTTTAGGCGTGCTGTCGCCGTGCTTTTTCTCAAAGTGACCTGATTGGTAAAATTTATTTTTTCTTTTCTTGAAAAAAAAAAAAAAATTATTTTAAATGTGGGTCAAACTGGCCAAACTTACATGGCACACATATCAGTTAATAACATCTGGCCCGAATACTACATTTTACATCTGGCCCAAGTATTGTGTGCCGCCTTAATGACGGTTCCACCTCTGCCAAACCAGGGCCATGTTTGGCCCACATGCCGTATGCCAGTGTCGGATGAATGCCTGCTCTGCCAGATTCATGCCAAATCTGGGCCAGAATTCTTTGTTACTAGGGAGTTTACTTTTAAGAGTCCTCAGGCAGATGTTTACACCGTGTAGACTTGACATCATGTCCATGAATACAGCGTACAAGTGGCCCTCGCTAACACACTGAACACATTGATGCAGTACGTCTGGTGTTTACGTCTGGTCCGCGTCTTTTAGAAACTCCAAACACCGACCACACGTAAAGCAAAACCGCGTCAAGCTGCTCATGTGTTTGCCACAAAACATCCCTCAGCCGCAGTCCATGTTCGGTCACCATAAACTTTATTTACGCCATTTACTCCACAACACGAATTTACCGCGGTGACCACCAGCGACGACAACAACACCCCTTTCGTCGCGTCACTTACGGTGTTTGGTACATTCCCTTTCCGTAAAGAATCTGTGATTGTAAATGTGTTTGGGGACTGGTAAAAGTGTTTTGCGTCTTGTTAATTTGTTTTCTAAAATGTAAACTCGTTTCGTCCTCGGTAAAACCGTTTCTCCTCTGTAATTGTGTCTTATGATCCATAAAAATGTTTTCCAAAATGTAATTTTGTCTCGAGCTTTGTAAAAGTGTTTCACACTTTGTAATGTTGTTTTGCACTTCCCGGACACCGTAAAATGTAACCTTAACAATGTAATTTATCATGTACTTCACCCAATCCACCTGCCACTGAGGTGGTTGTGCAGACCAACAGTGATGTACCCCTTAAGTCACTTTGTATGCCGAGTTATATCATCAAAGTTGAAAAGTAAATCATTAACAATTGCTTAAATAAGATTGCTTAGCCAACATGTGTGTGCATATACTGTAATCAAATGCATTTCAAATTGAAATCAGTCACAATCCAACTGAAATTGCTTGCATTTTCCTTTCAGATCGTCCTGAGGCGTCGGGCGACTCTGTACGTGGTGAACCTCCTGATTCCCAGCTGCTTCCTCATCACTGTCGATCTGTTCAGCTTTCTTCTACCACCTAAAAATGTGGATCGATCTACCTTCAAAATGACCCTCATCCTGGGTTACACCGTGTTTCTTCTGCTCATGAACGACATGCTGCCCGTCACAGGAAACACCTTACCTCTCATAAGTTTGTATACGCTTGTCATTTGCTAGATGTTGTAAGCAAATATTCAGTTTGTTATACTCTGATCAGCCACAACATTTCCAAAGTAGATATGCCGTGTTGAGGCATGGACTCTTCTAAACCCTAAACCTGTCCTGCGGTTTTGTAAAGTGTAAGGTAGGATCTATCAGGATTGGGTCTGTTGGTATTGATCAGGAGTGTTTTTCACACTTTATTTTGATGGACGTTTGATGAAGTTAAGTTACATGTCAACTCATTCTCATTAGATTATCAGTAGATGGTTGGGGTTAGTGTAAGTTGACATGTACTTGCAAAGCTTCTTATAGTCAGTTAAATGTCTGTTGAATGTCAGTATCAGCAGATATTAAGCAGACAGTCTACTAATACTCAAATGGACCATCGAAATAAAGTGGTACCGGAGTGTTTAATTCTGCTCCAGAGGGGCCAAATAGGGCTCCAGCTCCAATACAATTTGATTAACCTATTGTGAAGGACAGGTTTGGACTACAGATGCTTATACCGCCACAGAAATCCACACACCAGCTTTTTGGAGGACACCCAGGGATTGGGATCAGGAGAGTTGAAATCAAGTCAACTTTATGGTAATGAGCTATGACGTGGTTAGGCGGCAACCAGTCAGAATGTAGAAGTCCACCGCTTGAGACGAGTCCAGAGAACACAGTCACTGTGAACTTTGGTTCCGACCACAGCTGTTCCCAAGGGTTTTAATATTGCGCTCCCTGAATTTCCAGTTATTTACCATGTTTTCTTACAGGGACGTGCATTAATGTTACTGGCGAGTTACTGATGTGCATTAATGTCATTTTTCTTTTTCTCTAAAAAAGCGAGAATTTAATGCGTAATTTTATTTTAATAGTCCATTTCAGTATTAGTAGACTGTCTACTTACAAGGTTCATACGGTCATGAAAAACCTGGAAAAGTCATGGAATTTTTCATTCGTTCATTCATTTTCTTTTCGGCTTAGTCCCTTTATTAATCCGGGGTCGCCACAGCGGATTGAACCGCCAACTTATCCAGCATTTTGTTTTACGCAGCGGATGCCCTTCCAGCCACAACCCATCTCTGGGAAACACATCCATACATTCTCATTCACACACATACACTATGGACAATTTAGCTTACCCAATTCACCTGTACCGCATGTCTTTGGACTGTGGGGGAAACCGGAGCACCCGGAGGAAACCCACGCAACCACGGGGAGAACATGCAAACTCCACACAGAAATGCCAACTGGCCTAGCCGGGGATCGAACCAGCGACCTTCTTGCTGTGAGGCGAACGTGCTACTCACTACGCCACCGTGACGCCCGTCATGGAATTTTGACACAGAATTTTCCAGGCTTGGAAAAGTTTTGGAAACTGAAAAACCCACAAAGTTTTGTAAAAGTGATAGAAATTAGTTAAATATCTGTATACTTAAATATAACTGTCTTCAATTCTTTTCTGTCCACTTACCAATCACATGCTCTCACATTATTAGTAATGTGTGAACATTATCTAAATAGATTTTACATAAATAAAAAGATTAATAGATATGAAGATACATAGATATGAAGATTAATTTAAACTAATGTTGCATGTTTTATGATTTGCTGTTATAACTTTGAACATGCGTTGTTTTTCTTATTATTTACCATGTATATGTAGACATTACATGAAACATTCGGTCACAAAAATTTACTGGAAACTCCTGGAAAAGTCATGAAATTTTAGTAGTAAAACTGTGTATGAACCCTGTACTTAATATCTGCTGATACTGACATTCAACACACATTTAACTGACCCGAAGAAACTTCACAAGTACATGTCAACTTACACTAACCCCAAGGCCCGTGAACACCGAGACGTTTTTTGCTCGCGTTTTCGGTCGGCGTTTGACGTCTCGTGACTAAATAAAGGGCACCAATGTGATTGTGCACACCAACGCGCAAAATGCCAGGCGTAAAAGCGTCATTTTTAAAGAAACGCCTCATGCTCGTTTTTTTGTTTTGATGGGCCTATGTTTCCACTTCAAGCCCATGCATTGCTCACTTGGTGCCTACTATATCCCACACCTTGACAGATACAACTATCATGATATAATTTGGTCGCAATGTTGTGGCTGATTAGAGTAAATTGAAGCATTAAGTAATATTAAACCATCGTCATTCACTTTCCAGACGCCTTTTTCTCTCTTTGCTTGGCGCTGATGGTGGCCAGTCTGCTGGAGACCATTTTTATCATTAATATTCAGTATGGCTCCACTCACTATGGGCCATTGCCTCAGTGGGTCAAGGTGTTTTTCCTCAACTATGTCGCCAGACTTGTGTGTTTAAACAAAACACAGAGTGATCAACACTGTGATAGAGAAGGTGAGTCTTACCATGTTAGGTCCTATACTGTATATTGTAGTTCACTTTGATATAGTCTTCAGTGTTTTCAGTACGATCTTTACAAATCACAATGTGTTATTATTTTAGGATTTAGTGAATTACCAGTTAATTCTAAGAAATGTATTGAATTTTATGAAGTTTTTGGTTTGATTTTTAGGGATGGGTCATTTTTGATATCATACAGATTGGTGTAAATTACACCGTAATCCGTCAAAACGTCAATCTGTTTACATTGTTAACATTGTTAACGTCAATCTGTTTACATTGTTAACGTGTTTAACATGTTTGTTTCCATGACTTAAATTTGTAACTGACCAATGAAAACTAAATATTCACAATGCATTGCATTAACGTCATTTTGTTAATGATGTTTTCATCCAATCTGAGGTGATTAGTCTTAATTTGGCCACATATATTGGGAAAATGCTTTGGAAAACTGTCAAAAATGTACTACCCTTTATGTATGTGGCTCTTTTTAGCTCATTGACTTACATTATAATGATTATAATGCATGCACATTATAATATTCAGTTTTTTTTTTACCATATAAGAGTCAGAAACTTTTTCGCACAGGCCTATCTAAAGAGTTAATGGTGCAATCTGATGATCAACAGTAAAAATTAAGCATTTTACTTCTTCCCAACAGGGAAAACCAACAATAAATAATGCATGACTATCTGCTGTTATGGCTTTGCAATCAAAAAATGTCATTATAATGTAAGTCAATTGGGCAAAAACAGCCCCCAACATAACAAAAGGGTAGTCAATTTGAAAAGTACACAAGGATTAAAGAATTACTTCACTCTAAAATGAAAATTATGCTATTAATTACTCAACGGGCGCCACGGTGGTGTAGTGGGTATCACGAACAGCCCCTAACATAATGAAAGGGTAGTCAATTTGGCACACAACACACAATAAACCCACAACAAACACAATTTAACATAATTTCCTGTGCCCCTAGAGCTCATATTTGAGAACGAACACTGTGTTCCTGCGGTTGGAAACCCTAAGAGCGAAGAGGACATAAAGACTTGTGCGTTTCTTCAGCGACTGAGGGAAATAACCCAAGAGCTAACATCCATCCGCCAGCAGGTCGATAAACATTTTCAAACGGATGAGAGCTCGGACGAGTGGGATCTTTTGGGTCAAGTCATTGACCGACTGCTTTTCGGCCTGTACATTGGCTTTCTCTCAGTTAGCTTCATCGCTATTGTAATCATCTGGCTGATCTGGTACAAAAAAAACGCATCGTTGATATGAATAAACCTACTCAATCTATATAATAATGAGTGCTTTTATGTGTATATACTCAAAACTCAAACCTTAAATGCCTTTAAATACTTCAAACGACATGTTAAACAGCTGTGAATAAGGAGGTTATAGCTAATGTTAGTACGTGTACTGTTTTTTACACCACAAATTAGCATAATTTAGCAACTCTCCAGTGATGTATGCTTGTTATGTTATACTTTTATTTTCCAGTGCACTGGATAAATTATCGTCGTATTGAATTCGGCTTTACGAAAGAGTTTATCTTGCCTTACCTAGCCTATGTTTTTAATATAATTAGATATAGTTAGTTCGATATAACACTGTATGAGCTATTTACATACTTCAGATACTAAGCTGTTGCACCATAGGCTCATTCTGAAAACGTACCCCCATATACATATCTGGAGATCGCGAATTATGTAGCCAGAGGTACGTATGACTGCATTTCGTCTTTAAAACGAATGCTACGGGGCGGTATGAGGCTTTTCCCTTTCCCTGCTTACCTCTGTGTGGACGGCTTTCCCGCTGTTACCAGTATGTCCAGTTGGCTCGCCATGTACGTCGGAGGATTTAAGATTCGAGCCCAGCGAAGAAAGGTTCCAGAAAGCCACAAAGAGAAAAACAAGAGCCAAATAATTAAATAAACAAGTATATAACAGGGTGAGAATGTGGTAACATTCGTAAACATGGTAAAAATCAGACGAGGGCTTCTCTTTTTCTGGATTGCTTCTGAAAACACTGTCGGTTGGGTTTAGGGAAGGAGGAGGGCGGGTCAGTCGAATGGTCAGTCAGTCAGTCGACAGCGGCCTCTGGTGGATTTACGTGAGAACAGCAGGCGTGAATGGCACTCGTGAGAGAAACTTGCAATCTCAAAAAGCGTACACAGCGCCCTCTGGTGGATTCGTGAACACAAAAACTGCAAAAAACGTACCTCCTGGGATATATTTGGCGCTCTCCAGAAATGTACATAGGGGTATGTAATCAGAACGAGCCTGGGTTGAAGCCGTTGGAAATAAGGATCAATAATGTAATGTTTGATTTCCTATTAAATGATTGCTTGATTGATGTTATCTTGTTTAATTTCATGGTTTGTTGATATTCTTGATTCTGATTGGCTAGAGGTTGTGTAATAAAATCATTTATACTACAGGCCTGTTGAATGCTTGATTCTGATTGGCTGATGAACATTCTAAGGAGAGCCATTATTTTCGAATAAACACAGCTCTAAAGTAGTTCCGGCAGGTTTTGAGCGCATTACAGCGCCATATCACTATGCTGAACAATTCGTTATTTCACAGCTTCAACAGTCAGAAATCACATCAAAACACAACATAAGTGTTTGGATAAGATGTGTAAGCAACATACAAGAGCAGTTTGAGGACATAAAACAGACGAATGAATGAAAAATAATAGTTTTTAGCTGTGAAAACCATACTTAAAGCATAATAATTGACTACAATCTATTGAATTACTAGAAAAGGTGTAACAGCAACTCCATTTTGCGTCATGATCAAATCACCACCTCAGATGTGCATTATTTTTTATAATATTTCAATCTTTACATAATAGTTCCAGTCAGTTTTGAGGTTAGATTTCTAAATTAATGTGCCAAATTATGCGATAATTAAAACTATTGGTTTAGAACTGGGTAGTCATCGATGATGAATGGATGTCACGTTTTTGTGTCTTTAAAAATGCCTAGCTCACCCTTGAAAATAAAACTAACATTTTTTTTCCGACCTCGTACACAAGGAAGTTATTTCTATTTTGGTCGAGATGTGTTGTTGCCTACGAGGAACCGACTGGATGCTTAAAAATGGGAGTTGCATAGATATTAGGAAAAGAAAAGTTGTTTGTAAGAGTAGTTAAAGCAACTCATAGTACAAGCTAGTTTCAGTTTTGTTTACATGACTTGAAAACTAAAAATAGACTCGGAGTCACTCCATAAGGCTCAAAGTACATTCAAAACAGGACATATCAAATATATTTTAAGTGTTTAACACTTTATAAAAAGGTTCAATTTGTTAATATTTTTACTAACATGAACACTACCTTGATTACTGTATTTGTTTGCTGACATTAATGAAAATAAAGCTGTTCATTGTTAGACCTTGTTAACTCACGGTGCATTAACTAATGCTGACTAACACAACTTTGGATGTTAATAATGCATTAGTAAATGTTGAGCTGCTGTACACTGTTAGACATTTCAGAGGGTTTTTACAGTAACACTGTTGCCAGTAAGTTACTGTATTTTTTTTTATTACAGTATACTAAAAAAAAATTGTTGCTAGTTCAACCTACTTATATAAAATGAGCCGAAACAACACAATTCTTGATATTTCATTGGGACAACTTGATTTTTTTGTTTAAACCACATAAATTTTTGGTGGCCCTCTCACGAGCCATGTCCATAAACAGGAATATTGAATTTCTTCCATCTCTAACGGACAGGGGCTTTGAGAAGTGGGCGGAAAAAAAGCTTATTACTGTAAACCAACTCTTTGAGGGAAATATAATGAAATCTTTCTCCCAACTAAGAAACAAGTTTGATCTACCCTCAGGGGACCATTACAGATATTTACAAATAAGGGACTATTTAACAAAACATAAGAATTGGGAACAGATCAGAAGAGAACCAACAAACATAGAAAAACACTTGATTCATCTGATTGAAAACAAGGGTGTAATGAAAAAACAAGTGTCCTTAATTTATTGCAAAATGATGATGGATATGTCGGATAATACACAACATATAAAACAACAATGGGAAATGGAACTCAATGTGACATTGGATGATGATACTTGGGTGGGTGTTTGCTCTGGTTGCCATAAGGGAGTGGGGAGCCAAATGTGGAAGGAGTTTGACTGGAAGTCTAAAATTTGATTTTTCAGGACACCACTAAAGTCTTTCCATTCTGGTAGTTGGGGCAGCAATAAGTGCTGGAGAAACTGTGGACTGGTGGGTGATCAAACGCATATATTTTGGGACTGTCCCATTATTCAAAATTTTTGGAATGAAATTAAGGGGATCGTAGAAAAGCTCCTTAAAGTGAATCTCTCTTGGGACCCTTTAACGTTTTTACTGGACAAATTTCCGGATGATCTGTCCCATGATCAGGAAACTTTGCTACATCTCCTGCTAATGGCTGCAAGAAAAATTATAACAATTAACTGGTTTAAACCTGAACCACCCACGGTTTCACAGTGGATACAAAAAATCAGACAGTTATATTCAATGGAACAGTTGACAGCACAAATTCAGCTGAAGACTCACATCTTTGAAAGAAGATGGGGACCAGCTCAAAGCCTCATTGGATAGGTCACTTAGGTCTCTAAGTTTGTATTTTTGCTTGAAGTTTGTCTATTTGCTTGTATTTTTGTTTTTCCTCAGATCTTTATTGTCACTATATATATATATATATATCTTTATTTGTGAGCTCGGGCCCAATCTCAGGACTGTTGTTTTTATTTTTATTATTATTATTGTTTGTATTTATGTTGACTGTTGTCAATAAAAGTTCAAAAAAAAAAAAAAAAAAAAAAAAAACATAAATTTGTTAAAAGTGTTAAGTTAACTTAATCGATTTTTGTTGGGTCAACATGAATGAATTGCGTGAAACCCTGTGTTTATTACAACTGTAAATGAGTTTACAGCATGATACCGCGATTATATTATCTGAAATTACTGTTAATTACTATAAACTTTTTTTATTTGTCCTAAATATTTTATTATATAAGTTTAGCAATATGATCTTAGTACTACTGACAAAAAAAGGAAGCAATTACAAAACATGAACATTTCTTTTTTAAAACATTGCAGATGCTTAAAGCATTTATGATTGTGAAAACATTACATTTCAAACATTTAAATTATCTTTAAAAACATTTAAAATGACAAAACTCGTGAACATACATGCACAAAACTAATTTAAGTGTCTGAACTACAAAAAAAAAACAATTATACTTAGTAATACTGACACAATTACAAATTATTCCATTGTTTAAAACATTGACAATGCTCAAAGCACTGAAGGTAAACGTGTGAACATTACATTTTAAGCATCCCAATCAACAGATTATAAAAGTTAAATCACACAAACACATGACCAATACACATTTAAGTGTCTGATCTGCATATTTTTAGAAAAAAATAATATTTGTAACTATTAGCCGACTTAGAAAAAAACACAACTTTAAAATATTACTAATTTTGGTGTAAAATGTTCAACAATATCTGAATTCACTTTCAAATCCAATCATCTTTATTTCTATTGAGCTTTTACACTATAAAAAATTAAGTTCTAGTAAATTAAAACAGTATCAGTCCAGTTTTTAGTCCACGTTTAGTTCAGTTCACTCTTTTCGGCTTAGTCCCTTTATTAATCCGGGGTCGCCACATCGGAATGAACCGCCAACTTATCCAGCATTTTGTTTTACGCAGCGGATGCCCTTCCAGCCACAACCCATCTCTGGGAAACACATCCATACATTCTCATTCACACACATACACTACGGACAATTTAGCTTACCCAATTCACCTGTACCGCATGTCTTTGGACTGTGGGGGAAACCGGAGCACCCGGAGGAAACCCACACCAACACGGGGAGAACATGCAAACTCCACACAGAAATGCCAACTGGCCCAGCCGGGTATCGAACCAGCGACCTTCTTGCTGTGAGGCGAACGTGCTAACCACTCGGCCACCGTGGCGCCCTTAGTTCAGTTCAGTGTGGTTTAATATTCACTGCTGAAACTCCAAACACTGAAGAGTCCACAAATCCCAAACTTCACGAACTAATGGAAACTTTAACTTCATTTTGATTTATGACGGTTTTATATATTGAATTATCTTTGTGATTCATTCTATCAGTAAAATGATAATTGTTACTATTATCATTAATATTGTGTCAGTAAAAACCAAAATAAACTTAATCCTCTTCAGTTATTCACTTTACCTTCATACGGAGAGAAAAGCAACACAGAAACCAGCATATTTGTATGTGGGATTTCCACCACATGGTTTGCATTGCTTTGCATGTTTTGGGCTTCTCAGATTTACAACATATACACACAAAAATATGTAGGCAAATGAGATTTGGTATAAAGTTTGACTTTCTATTTGAATCCCAGACAAGTCACGAAACTGCACGCTTAATGATACTTTTTTTTATTTAGTAACATGGCTGTGTCTTTACTCTCAACACCACAGGTAAGACAACGTTAATATCTCTGATATTGTTCTGAATGTTATTTATTTTAAAGGCGGTTTCAGCATAAAATAATGAACATGTTGATGTATGCTTTATGTAAATCATTTTAATGATCAGGTTTAGTAGATAAAGCACTTTTAAAGCATAATTTATTAGCCAATGCACTGTTAATACTGAGAACTCAAACAAATTACTTCTTACTGCTACATGACTTAATTAGTTGACACTTAATGTATTACAGTTTTCAATAATAAATAAGTTGGGAAAACTTTATTCTTTTAGGTGTAGGAAGTTGAAGTAAGTTGATCCAATGAGGCTTTATATTTCAATGTATAATAGTAATTGTAAAACTCAAGTTTTCTATGCATAATGTGATTTTTTTTCCAACTATTTTTGGTTATTTTAAATTCTTACACAGTGTAACTACTCTACATTGAAATGTCTAGTCATAGAGATATATTAATAATTACTCTATATTACTCTATTAATAATTACTCTATATATTAATAATTGTTATATTACTCTGTTATGATAAATGTGAAATCTCAAGTTACAAATGATGCCGTTTCTGCCTAGTGCGTCGCTAACCCTACAAACGACTGTATTTATGAAATCATGCATCATCATTACAGGTTGCCGAAGCGAGATCTCCAAAGCTAATGATCTGCTGCCTCCTAATTGGGTGTAAGAAATTTGATTTTCATTAATAATACAGCTTATTTTCACTTAAATATATATATTTTTTTGTTTTGTTTTTCAAATGAATATATTCAAAATAAGTAGAATCAACACAATTCTTGAGGTTTTTTGGGTCAACTTAATTGTTTTATGTTAAATCTGCTTACATTTGTAAAAAACTATTAAGTTAACTTAATTGATTTGTGTTTGAAGAACATGAAGGGGTTGTGTGGAGTCCATCAGTTTTTAACTGTGTTGCTTTGTAAAAGCTTTAATTAACTAAATTACGTCATTCCTATTAGGTCGTTTTTTGCAACCATATTCATGAAACATTTTCATTCATAAATTAAGATTTGGTTATCATGTGTACGTCCAAAAATATTATATGTTAAATGACCAGTCGAGTGTTTAATAATGCATTAAATAAAATAGTGTAAAAGATGATTTATACTTCTGCGTCAAGTGTGCACGTATGGTCATGCGCACCCCTTACAGTGGCCGACTGTCACGATTACCAGCGATCCAGCCTGTGCAGATCGCTGGTAAACACACACACACACACACACATCTCATGAACTCCAAATCTGCTGGTAAATGGACTACAGATCCAGTCATGCAACACACACTAACACCTGCTCCAAGTCACCTTTTGGTTACACTCCCACAGCTGATGCTGCTCATGAACTGATATACGTCAGCACACTAACACACAGTCATTGCTGAGTCTTTTGTAACCAAATGGTGACTCCGAGCAGGTGTTTGTGTGTGTGTGTGTTGCATGACAAGATCTGTAGTCCATTTACCAGCAGATTTGGAGTTCATGAGTGTGTGTGTGTGTGTGTGTTTACCAGCGATCTGCACAGGCTGGATCGCTGGTGATTGTGACACCGACGCTGATGTATACCTCTCAAAACAATATAACTACACGTCGCGATGACGCATAACCCAAGCTCTGTGATTGGTCTGCTTGGTAGTCTTGATGAGTGTGGGTGGCGCGAAGAGCAGCGAGCCCAATGGAGCAAGTGTCGAGTCCAGTGGAAGAGCTCCAGATGGAAACATTTGTTTTGTGTTTACCTTATAATTATAGTTGTTGCACATCTGCAATTTCCCGCCTCTAAATGAACACGTTTTAGCTACTCGACACAAAGGAATATAAAAACCTTACTGCCAGCTACCATTTCAGAAGTGTTATTGCAGAGCGGCACAAACATAATGCAGAAGTATAAATGCACGACTGCACACAAGGCATACGTCGTGACCACTCGATGCAGGGGTATAAATCAGCCTTAAAGGTGTTCAACAACTGTTTTATGACCTTACTCAATTTTAAATTCTTGCATTATTAATATGTTTTATTTTAATCTTGCAGCGCTACTAACGAAACCCACAGAGCCCATCAACTGCTCTGAACCAACTTCAGATGCTCTTTTAACAGCCCTGAAGGCGAGCGTCATTGGTAAAACTGACATGAGGCCAGTTCTTTCGCCAAACACTCCCACCAACATCAGTTTGAGCTTCACTTTGTATGGCATTTTAGATGTGGTAAGTTGAATTTATAAACCAGTAGGGAGATCAATCAATCATACGTGCGTGAAATTTGGATGAAAGTGTGAGAATAAATAAGAGTGGGGTCTAATTCAAGAAGCCGAGGGGGCTTATGGGGGGGTTAGATCTAATTACTTATATAAATTCTATTTCAAGAGTTCCCCCTCAGCTGATGATTGATTATGAAGCGTGTTCGGCATGCTTTCCCGGAAGAGAGCCCTGAGCTCATGAGATCCTCGAGCCCGGGGCTCCCTCCCGTTTGCAGGGCGAGAGGGGAGTTTGAGCTCAGGTAGATGTGGAGAACTCCCCTGCTGTAGTAGCTGATGAACAGATAGTGATCGCTCTTCAGAGATAACTACTTACTAGGAGCATGTCTATGGTGCTGATGTGGATTAGTCCATTAACTTAAGCGGCATGTTTGTGGACGGTGGGAGGAAACCGGGGAACCCGGGGGAAACACACGCGAGCACGGGGAGAACGTGTAAACTCCACACAGAAACGTCAGCTGGCTTGGTAAGGACTAGAACCAGTGACGCACCGGCTGTGATCAATCATAAGCACGTGCTCCTCTCCAAATTAGTTTATAAATAAACTTCACTTAAACTACCTTGATGTCAAAACAACATCAAATAGACATCTAACACTGGCGTCAAGTCAACGTCACTGAAGCTCCGGTTTCCCCCACAAGTCCAAAGACTGGTGATTAGATGCTTGGACGAACTAAATTGTCTATAGTGTATTAGTGTGAGTGTATGGGTGTTTCCCAGTACTTGGATGTAATTGGAAGGGCATCCGCTGTGTAAAACATATGCTGGAATAGTTAGCGGTTCATTCTACTGTGGCGACCTCTGATACATAAGGAACTAACCCGAAGGAAAATGAATGAATGAATGATTATATTTCATTTAAAGAGCAACCAGTTGGCCCTCTGAATAGCAAATTGTTTGGTGAATGAACTGTCGGACTTTAATACATGCTAATGAAAGTTTATGAGATGAAACTTTTTCATTTTTTTCTATTATTAGGATGAAAAAGCGCAAACATTTGAGTCATTCATTTGGGTGTACTTGGTAAGTCTTTTTAAATCTCCTCTCTAAGCCTCATTCGTTACTCTTTCATGCTGTTGAAAATGTTTCTATGATGTTTTGTGTTTGCAGTTCTGGGATATTGAAGGTTTGAGTTGGGATCCTGAAGAATGTGGGACAGACAGAATCTCACTGCCTAGAAAGCAACTGTGGATGCCTGATGTTGTGATTAATGAATTGTGAGTTGAAAAAAATTCAAGCTATTATATAGTATTTACAGTTGGTTGCACCAGATTTCATTTGCTAGTACAGAGTTTTACAATGGGCGCCACGGTGGCCGAGTGGTTAGCACGTTCGCCTCACAGCAAGAAGGTCGCTGGTTCGATCCCCGGCTGGGCCAGTTGGTATTTCTGTGTGGAGTTTGCATGTTCTCCCCGTGGTTGCGTGGGTTTCCTCCGGGTGCTCCGGTTTCCCCCACAGTCCAAAGACATGCGGTACAGGTGAATTGGGTAAGCTAAATTGTCCGTAGAGTGTGAATGAGAATGTGTGGATGTGTTTCCCAGAGATGGGTTGTGGCTGGAAGGGCTATGCTGCGTAAAACAAATGCTGGATAAGTTGGTGGTTCATTCCGCTGTGGCGACCCCGGATTAATAAAGGGACTAAGCCGAAAAGAGAATGAATGAATGAGTTTTACAATTTCAGTTAGTTGTTTTTGCCAATACTATTATTATTGTTGCTATGAGTAATTTAGCATTAGCATATAGGCTTTAAATAGTGTTCACATGAAAGCTGTACAATAGGAAAACAAAGGAACACAGGTAACATTTGTAACCCTTGGCAAGTGGCCACTCCTATGCATATGGGTATTTCAGCAGCCTTGCATGCAGTCAGTCATCAGGTTATTGATGAGAATCCAACCCACAGTTACATTGAAGCTAAGCACTTGGAGTGATGAAGCCAAGCGTCTAGCATGAGCATACAAGCACCACCAAAGGTGTTAAAATTCAAGTGGGTGTGAGTATGATGCAATCCTGGATTAACATCACTTCTACGTCAGATAAAATGAAGATACAAATATTAATATTCTAAACCACCTCATATTAAAATTGATATCAGATATGAGTTAAATTTAAGGGAATGCACTGAACAGACCAAACACGCAGTGAATCTTCATCCACCAGTGGACACCGCCATTGGACTAACTGGATGGACCTTATAAAGTAACAATGGGGAAATGTATATTTGCACAGACCCTGGAGCCAGCTGTGTAAACAGGATCACTTGGGAACGGCTGTGCTCACATGGGACATGAATGTCATGCAGAGATTTGAGCCGTGTGTGACTCCAGAGGAGTAGCTGTGACATCCAGGGGTGGTGGTTGATGTATATTACCATGCCCGTATTGTCCATCCTGACCAACACATACCTCCCTTCCAAAAATAGCCAAAACACTGCCAATTGACCTTTACAAACCCCACCCTAACTCTTCTGCCTCTGTCAGGTTTTCAGCTATGGTACTTTCCTATAAATTAGTGCACTCACCAGATGAATAGTGAATCAATTCTGGAACAATGATATACTGATTTCAGACAGAATCAGACAATCTGGAATATTTATAAAAGGGATATATTAAGGATGTGAGAGTAAACATGAAAACGAATGAAAATGAAAACAATAGGGTGACCACAAGTCCTCTTTTTCATGGACATTCCTGACTAATTCCATTCCTTAAATGTCTGGGATTCAGCTTTCAATAGATATTGTTATTTGCGTGCACTTTTGAATTACTTTACAATTCAGTCCCACATTGTAATGCGATTCTCATTTGAAACTTTGCAGTTTGAACTTTACAGTATAGATTTGCAATCGAAGTATCAGTACTTTTCATTATTCATTTACATTATGATAAAATGAGAATACAAATTGGAAATCTGCCTCCGGCATCTCAGGAAGTGCTAATAGGCCTGTTTGTCCACAAAGTTTTGTTTAGTTTATTTATAAAATAATTTCGAGAGGGTCACGTGCTTATGATTGACCACAGCTAGTCCTGCATTAGCACGATTCATCAATCAAACCATTCCTAAGTCACTATAAATAACTAGAGTTTCTTACCCGAGTTATCTTGAAGAATCCCCCCTCCACTTCTACTCCTCCCACTTATCCCTAGGGCAGCACGGAGGCTCAGTGGTTAGCACTGTTGGTTCACAGCAAGAATGTCACTAGTTCAAGTCCTTACCAGACCAGTCGATATTTCTGTGTAGAGTTCACTTGTTTTCCCAGTGTTCGCGTGGGTTTCCCCTGGGTTCCTCCTACCATCCAAAAACATGTGACATGAATTGACTAAACCAAAATTGGCACCACAGATGAGCTCTTAGCAAGCAGTATATCTCTCCATAGGAATCCCTTATTTGTCTTTAGCCATAATCAGCAGGGGAGTTCTCGAGATCTACCAGAGCTCAAACTCCCCTCTTGTCTTGAAAATGGGAGGGAGCCCTGGGCTCGAGGATCTTATGAGCTCAGGGCTCTCTCCTGGGACAGCATGCCAAACACGCTTCATAATCCATCATCAGCTAACTCTTGAAAATGAGTATGATAGATGGGTTTTACTATTTACATACTGTACAACCCCTTTCTGATTTTGTTCTTTGCTTTGTAGCATGGATGAAAACAAAGCCCCAGTCACATATTACCTCTACGTCCAACACAACGGCATTGTAATGGATGATCGTCCAACACATGTGATCAGCTCCTGCATTATGGACATCTACACCTTTCCATTTGATATTCAAAACTGCACTTTCACCTTTAACTCATACAAGCTCTTTGGTAAGTTGGCTTGACTGAGGAGCACAATTATCTTTCAGTGGGGGTATCATGACATTTCTGCATTTAAGGTAGTTTAAAGTGTTAAAGAGCAGGATTCTAATGCAATTGTTCTTTGTCAATATCAAGACTTTTGGGTTGGTAACAGTTTCAGTAAATGGCTCTTGCTGATGTCATTTACACTACAAAGTTTACCCATTTTATTTACAGTGATTCCCTGTGTTGATTTGGAAGATCCACCCACTGCACACCTCCAGACGCTCTGCTTTATTTAGAAAGATTTGCGAATCTGTAGCTGTATATTTATTTAAATAACTAAAGCTGGAGACAGGACAGATGGAGTAGGACTGTATAGGTACCTAAAGGCTGGAACACACCAAGCTGATTAAGCCATTAAGCCTGGTTTATACTTCTGCATCAAGTGATCGGTGTGACCCACGGCGCATGCCTTGCATGTTGTTGTGCATTTATACTTCTGCACGCTGTATGTGCTGCTCTGCAATAAAGCTTCCGAAAGGCTAGCTGGCAGTAGGTTTTTATGTTCCTTCGCTGGTACTTTGCTGTTTCTGAACGCTACCTTGGCATACAAGTGTCTCAAACTCGCTCATTTTGAGGCGGAGACCAGCGGACATGCAAGAACTTTAATAATAAGGTAAACACAAAGCAACAGTTTCCATCTAGAGCTCCTTCCCGGGACTCGACACTTGTAATCACTCGCTCCACCTCCGCCCACACTCATCAGCGTGACCAAGCTGACCAATAACAGCGCTTGGGCTATGCGTCGTTTTGACGTGTAGTTACGTTTCTTGAGAGGTCCGCGTTGGCGACGGCTATGGCGACCACGCACAGGCTGTGCCAGAGCATATGTGTGCATTTGACAAAGAAATATAAATTAGGCAGCATTGAGCTGTCAGTCAGCGTTCGGATGCCTAGTTTGTTCAGATTGTTCTACACCATCGCTTTTGTCAGACAAACAAAGCTAGTTGGCCTGATTCAGCTTTGCCTGATTTCTGTAAACAACATAAGGATAAATCAGTTCACATTTGTGTAACCCACCTGTCTTACTACACCCAACACAGTCTGAGCTGGGATCAAACAAGGAGGCTAAAGACCTTGGCCTCTAGTGTCTGTTGCTAGAGCACCTTTAGAGGTCAGAGGAGTGAGCTTTACCTGCATAGCACTTCGCTAGTTGGCCTCCGTTATTCACCTTCCTAAACCTCACTCCCATCCCGGACGAGCCCCCACCTGTAACCCTCCGGTCCTTATGTACCCAACCCAGTCTGAGCTGGGATTGAAGTGTTGATACTTTCTATGGGAGTCGGTTGCTATATCAAGGAGGCTAAAGACCATGGCATCTAGCGTCTGTCGCTAGATCACCTTTAGAGGTCAGAGGAGTAAAGTTTACCTGCATAGCATTTTGCTAGCTGGCCTCCGTTATACTCACCCCCCCTAACCCTCACTCCCATCCCGGACAAGCCCCTGCAAGTAATCCACCGGTCCTACTGCACCCAGCCCGGTCTGAGCTGGGATTGAAGCGGTGATACTTTGTATGGGAGTCGGTTGCTCTAACAAGGAGGTTAAAGAGGATGGCCTCTAGTGTCTGTTGCTAGAGCACCTTTAGAGGTCAGAGGAGTGAGGTTTACCTGTGTAGCACTTTACTAGCTGGCCTGCGTTACATTTGGACAAGGAAATTCCTCTGTGATAAGCAAGAAGTACTGTGAAAATGGTACTCGTATGTGTGCATCACAAGTTCCAAGATTACTACCACCTACAGGTACAGAAAGGTACATCTCATGCAGGCACAAAATGCGAGCTCTTGTTTCATTTGGCTGTCTTCTGTTCGATGTGTTCATGGCCAGATTTTTGGTCCAGATGGGACCAGATGCAGCCCATGCAAGGCAACACAGTTGGCTTTTGTCTATACTAGTTCTTTGGCATTGGCTTGATGTGTCCCAGGCTTTAACATGAATATGAGATTGGCCAAAATGAGCACGATACCCCCTCTTTAACAGTATTTGTGATCTATCATCTCTTCTCCACAGCGTCAGACGTTCAGATGTTGTTTTTTGAAGAAGTGGAGGTGACTCTAGCAAATTCCCTGGCTGTAATGAAAACTAAAGGAGAATGGGAACTAGTCAATCTGCTTGCTGAAAAACCATTCATACCTCCCGCGGAGCTCAACGTTACTTTCGACACACTCATTTACTATGTATGAAAACACATCCATTTCATCTGTAGAACTTTGATAAGATAGACTGGAACTTTTATGCATTTGAAGAGACGTTAACATTAAAGTAAGTCACATTATTTTTGTTCTATCAGATTGCTCTCAGGCGTCGACCCACCATGTACGTGGTGAACCTACTGATTCCCAGCTGCTTCCTTATTGCTCTAGATCTGTTCAGCTTTCTTCTGCCGCCCCAACATGTGGATCGATCTGCCTTCAAAATGACCCTGATCTTGGGTTACACCGTGTTCCTGCTGCTAATGAACGACTTGCTGCCCGTCACAGGAAACACCTTACCTCTCATAAGTTTGTATACATGCCCTTCACATAAAATAGTAATTGCAGACAGTGTTTTCATACTGTATACAAAGAAACTTGATGTCTGTGGCAAATCTATACGATAGTCGACACTGTCCAATAGTAAATCTTATGCCTTGACATTATAGCCACATCTAAATTGTCATATTGTCTAAGGATGCTTTCACTATAGTACTTTAGGTCCACACCCAGGTTTGTTTGACGTCAGAGTACTGTACGTTTAGCTGGGGTTAGCACCCGTGAACCGTACCCGAGTCCACCTGAAAGAGGTGATCTGGGGTACGGGTCCCATAAACTCTGGCTTACCTGGCTTAACTGGCATTGACGAAAGTGAATTGTGGGGGTTGGGTGTAGGGGGCAGTTGCGGACGAAAATGAAGTGCCTGGGGTTGGGGGGTGTAATAAGGGTTGTCATAGACTACAAGTGAAGTACGGTGGGATGAAGTGCCCTGACTAATATGCCACCAACTGTAGGTGGCCTCTATAGATGTGCCGGCCCTGGACATTACTGATAACAAACACTCAGCATCCATTATATTCCTGTACAGTCTTCTTCAATGTCTACACTGATTTCCAAATACCTTTCTGTTACTCTAGCACCACATCTCCTTTTGTAATCTGGGAGCTTAATTGATTTTAAGGCTGAAATCCAGAGTGAACACTTGAGTTTTAGTTTCAGACCGAAGTAATCAAAAGAACTGAACTACAAGTGTGAACACATCCCTGAATGCACAATTCTCTTCTATTGCAAAATCTTGCATTGATATTCCCATTATTTACAGAATAATAACAATATTACGTCTAATTTAAATTCATCTCATTTCATTCCAGATGTGTTTTTCTCTCTTTGCTTTGCTCTGATGGTGGCCAGTCTTCTGGAGACCATTTTTATCATAAATATTCTGTGTGGCTCCGTTAACTATGGACCATTGCCTCGGTGGGCCAAAGTGCTCTTCCTCAACTACCTTGCCAAAGTAGTTTTCTTGAGCAAAAAACCCAGTGAGGAAAAATGTAATCCTGAAGGTAAGTTTAACCATGCAAAACTGAGTAAATCTTTCAAGTTTTTGGTTATTAATTTAAAAACTATGTCAACTTATGCAAGATTTCCAAATGCATTTATAAGAGCATAAATAACTTAAAAGGTTAGTTCATCCAAAAGATTCTAGTGAAAATTACTCACTCTCAAGTCATTTAAAACCCCTGAGAAGATATTTTAGATGAAACCTGAGAGCTTCCTCTTCCTCCATAGAAATTAGGGGTTCCGACTGATTCAAAATCTAGAAAAGAACCAAAATTATTGTCAAAAACATTCACGTGACTCTACTGGTTCAACTGTAATCATAAAAAGATCCAAGAACACTTTTGTGCACCAAAAAAAAAAACTGTAAAATCAACTTGCCAATATCAATTGTATCAGATTAGAGTGCGCATTTACTACTCTAATGATAATGCATTGTACTGTCTGTAGTACGCATGTGCCATGACCTAACACAAGGCATATAAGTTGTTTTTACATTTAAATTGTGCACAAAAGTGTTCTTGAAGCTTCTCATGATTACAGTTGAACCAATGAAGTCATGTAGAAGTTATTGACATTGTTTTTGGTTCCTTCTCTGGACTCTGGAATGACCATTTATGGTGAATGAGAGCTCCAGGATTTCATCTAAAATATCTTCATCTGTGTTCTGTAGATGAACGAAGATCTCAGGGTATTGGAACAACATGAGCTTGAGTAACTAATAACATTATTTTAATTTTAGAGTGAACTAATCCTTCAACACTTGTGTACTTTTCAAATTGACTACACTTTCGTTATGTTGGGGGCTGTTTTTGCCCCATTGACTTCCGTTATAATTACATTTATTGATTGCAAAGCCACAACAGCAGATAATCATGCATTCTTTATAGCTGGTGGTTTTCCCTGTTGGGAAGAGGTAAAAGGTGTAATTTTTACTGTTGATCATCAGTTGGCAGCATTAACCCTTTAGATTCTCTAAGTTTCCAGCTTTTATGTGGAGTTCTGTGGAGTAAAACAGCAGATTTTAGTGTGCATGCATAAATACATTTAATATGTTTACTATTAAGAGCTGAGCTGCTTATTTGGATTTTCTCAGACATATCAAGATGCGCATATGTCTCTCTCTCTCTCACACACACACACACACACACACACACACTCGATGTACACTATATTCCACATAGAAGGCAGAAAGTAAGTTGTTGTTGTTGTTTATAAACTGCAACTGATTGATCAATAGTTTAACTTGTACCTCTTTCCAACAGGAAAAACCAACAACAACCAAGACTGCATGATGGTTACATGGCTTTTCAGTCCAAAAATGATAATGAAAGTTCATGGGTCAAAAATAGCCACCAACATAACGAAAAGATGGTCAATTTGCACAGAAAATATTATAGAATTGTTTTACATTTTCAAAGCATTTCCCTAAAATATGTGTCAAAATAAGATTTGTGACCAAAACTCATTCCATTTGCTGAAACACATGGACAAATTAAGACTCAAAATCAGCACACAAGGGATAATCAAACTTACTGTGTAAAGACTCAATGAATAAAACATCTCTTGTACCTGCAGAGCACAGATCCGACACCAGACGCTGTGATTCTGTGGCTGAAACTCCTCAGGGCGAAGATCTCAAGACCTCTCCTGCTCTTCGAGAACTGAGGAAGATCAGCCACGAGTTACTGTCCATCCGCCAGCAGGTCGATAAACATTTGAAAGCTGATGAGGTGGTGAACGAGTGGGAACTGCTGGGTCAAGTCATCGACCGCCTTCTCTTCTGCTTCTATGTTGTCTTCCTCTCAGTCAGTTTCTTCACTATTGTAGTCTATTGGATTCACTGGTACCAAAAAACTGCATCCTTGATCTAAACAAAGTAGCGCCGTTGAGTGTTCATGAAAAGAAATAGTCAGTAATAACGAAGATTTAATGTAGTATTGATTCATTAGGGAACATTTCGTGGTGTTATATTATACAGTATATGGTAATGTGACTTTAGATAACTGTATCTCATTCAGAGTGTGTGTATATGTGTCACTCACTCAAATGAAGATTGTTTTAGATGAAATCCTGGAGCTCTCTCATCATCCAAAACGTCCGTGTGACTTCACTGGTACAAACGAAGCTCCAAGAGCACTTTTGTGCACCAAATAAAACTGTAAAAACACCCCATATATATATATATATATATATTAATTGTACAGCATATACTCATATAGTTGTCAACATTTGAAGTGCTTCAAAACCTTTCATCAAAGTTGTCCAAACTGAACAACACCCAATCTTGCCTTTGATCCACATCAGATGTTGACTACTGTACACATACAGTGGATAGAGTTCATGATTTGATGTATTCTTTGTCCTTTTGAGAAATCATTGATTATAGTCTAGCAATTGGCTGGTAAGTTGACAAAATATAATGAAAATAAACTCCTTGATGTCGTGTGAAATGACTGGAAATGATTAAATTAATCACTGAAAGATTTCTGAAATGTGTCATTATTTTTTTGTAGGCCCTTAAAATAAATTTTAAAAGGCCAACAGGCACTCTTGCCATGACATTCTATGTTATTCTTTTATGCGAGAGATCTGCAGAGTGTCTG
>CAIGQQ010029527.1:128959-156595 GCA_903798035.1 Danio albolineatus
CATATGAGCCACTGCTGAGGCCAGATCATCAACTAGAAGACTAGTTATTATTTGTAGCTCCTAAAGCTTGGATAAGTGACATGACTTTTGTTAGGTAGTGTACACTCTAATAAATGCTTGATTGTTATATTCCAACATTGGGTCAAATATGTAAAAAATTGAGTGTGGTTTCTTTCAACACAGTATAAATATAAAACATTAATTGTTTATATTTCACAACTCTGACTAATAATGACGACTTATAAAACCACACAAACTGAAAAACAGTCCAGAAAAACAGTGAGCTTCGAGAGAGCAAGAATCAAGAAATCAAAAATACGTCTTTTATGTTTATTCAGTGGGGGGAATATTATATAAAAACTGAAAAAAATACTTTAGAAAAGACCTGATTACAGTATTCCATACATGGAGATCAAATAAACTTTGGTCTACTAGTTACATTACCTGCCAAAAATAAATATGTATTTTAAAAATCAACATCTTTCTTATCTAGTTATATATAAATAAGCACTGGGGTTTAAAATTGGTTTGTTGCTTCTGTATCTTCCCAGTTGTGTTAATCTTAGAATCATTGGCCAAAAATTAATTTGTACTCACAAATATCATTACTTGTCTAAGTTTGTATGAGCATCTTAATAATTGAACCATTCTGTGCCACAGTAAACTGTAGATGTAACTGTAATATTTGTCTGGTTTAATCTTGTCAAATAATTGTTGTTAATTTAACTAAGCAGTTCAAATGAGATCAATAATCTTGTAGATTTATTAAATATTTGGATTAACAGTCAAATGTTCATAATTATACTTGCAGGCAGGAAAATGAACCGCGAGTCTTCTGCAACTCATCTCGTCCTCACCTGCTTCATTGTTCAGAGTAAGATAACTCAATCCATCTGTTTGCTTTATATGCCTTACAACAAGAGAGTTTACTTTAAGTTCATTTTACGAAGCATAGTTCACCCAATAATGAATGTTTACTCATTATTTACTGGTTCCAAACCATTATGAGTTTCTTTATTTTGTTGAACACAAAAGTAGATATTTTGAGGAAAGCTGAATTGCGCACTTGGATAAACATATTTTCATAAGGGCATGGATATTGTGTCTGTCATGACTGTCTCTATCTGTTTTTGGTGTTAATCCCGTCTCTCAGCAGCTCTTGTGAGATGTACAGAAAGCATAAACTGCTCTCAGCCAAACGCAGAATCTCTCCTGCAAGCGCTCAGAGAAAGCGTCTTCAACAAAACCGATGTGCGGCCAGTTATCAAGCCGAGAACCCCTACTCGGATAACCCTGGGCTTCATCCTGTATGACATTTTAGATGTGGTGAGTAAATATTTAAAGATACTGTCTCAGGATGAGTAATTATAATACATTAATATTATGATCTGCAATCAGAAACGATGCATGCTTTGCCTTTTCAGGATGAAAAAGCTCAAGTCCTGGATACTTTCATCTGGCTGAAGCTTGTAAGAGCTCTTAAGCATCTACAGTATAACACCTCACAGATTCTTCATGCTTTCAATTCCTAAAATCTTAATTGTAATCCATAAATACAGTGCCTATAGAAAATCATCTGAGATGTCCTGTCTGTAAGTCTGTAACCACAATGACGTACTGGACCAGGTCCAATATGTAGTTGACATCGTACCGCCCACTAAAGTAACACCTATGCTACTATGACGGTTGGGTTTAGGCAAGGGGGAGGTGTAGACGATCGTCCATTACATAATGGACCTATTCTAGTATGTCATCAAGCTGTGGGCTGCAGCAAGGACTAGTCATCATACCCTCTGAAAATATATCCCTTCACTCACATTACACTGCTTTCAAAAGGCTCAGGTTAGGAGAAGGCTACAAAAACTTTTCATAGGCTGGAAAAGTTATTTGGAATATGATTTAATTCCAGGCTTTATGAGAAAGTATTTATTTCAAAGGGGAATGATGATTTTCTATAAGCACTGTGTAGATATATACAGTAGTCAACATGAATCAAAAATGTTTTTCAAAACTGTCCTCGGACAAGAAGCAGTGTTGTTCAATACTTTTAGGACAAATTTGATGAAAGGTGATGATCCACTTCAAATGTTGACTACTGTATATATTCAGATGTTGGTTTTTAAAGAATTTGTAACATCTTCCTCCTTCAGGCATTGTGTTGGCTAAGTAATTGCAACTACACATCAACTAACATTCATTAGAGTATTAGTAGAGTCTTAGGCCCCGTTTACACTAGTGCGTTTTAGTTTAAAAACGGCGTTTTAGCATGAAAACGATCTGCGTCCACACTAGCGGATCTCAACAGATCTCCCTCCACCACAAACGTATATCACGTGACCATTCGCGCACTCTGAGCATGCGCGGTTAAGTATAAACAGGAAGCACGTGTCTCGCTCGGCGTTTGGTTATTGTTAGTCAACAAACGCTGGTTGAACGATGAACGCGATGGTAAAGAAAGCAAGAGAGGTCTTTTTGAGGACAGACGACGAGGTCGAGTTGTTACTTAAAGTAACAAATGAATATAAAACATCCATGGCTATCGAAAATGCCGTGTTTACAGTGAAGACTGGTCTGCCGTCATAGCCATGTGCGCTTGACGAATAAGGAAAGAATACGCAATGACCCAACGCCCCAATCACGTAGCGGATCTCAGCAGCCACGCCTCTGTTTTCGAAGATATCCGTTTCCCTCCATCCACACTGAAACGCAACAGCAACAACTCCAGTGTTTTCAAAACGCTCCGTTTTCGCACCTCGAAAACTCCGGCGTAGTGTGGACGGATGGCGTAACCGTAGCAAAACTTATGCGTTTTAAAACGAAAACGCACTAGCGTAAACGGGGCCTTAAAGGGCTACGAAACCCCCATATCAGCAGGATGTTTTCACACCTCTAGTCTGGAAAAGCTCAGGAAAGTGGGTGTGTCCAGCTCTGTTTAGGTGGGAGTGTCGGGGGAGGGAAAGAGGGAAGGTTTCGCATAAAAATGGGAGTTTCCATTTGGGAACGCGCTGATTTACACAGAGGCAAAACAAACACAGGCGCAGGGGAGAAAGACAGTGACTGTTTACATGGACATCAGTCAGACAATTACTTGCAAAATTCTTAATTTGTCGAATTACTGCAGTTTGGCACTTTCACTTTTATTCAGGAACATTGCACTCGGTAGGTAGCCTCAGAAAGCCGTGTGTGTATAGGCTATCCTGACACAAAATGTGGCGAAAATCCTACACGACGGTAATAGTTTGATTGCAGTGTTTACATGTTTACACTCGGAGAGCAGCATTTATAATGGATCTTTGAGTCTATAATATTGTAGCGATGTTAACGTACTGTAAATCATTTTCACTAAGGTCTGTTTTTAAACACTGAAACAGTACTGCTGACGATATGAACTAACTTTGCCATCTGAATAAAAAAAGACCTCTGATCGCTTGCTTACCTAATCTGTAGAGACAGGACAATCAACATGAACTGGAGCCGCATCTGTTTTAAAAAGGAGACGAGCGGCAAATCTGGATTTCACCATTTCCAGATGCGGAAAGCTCTCGGGTAAAACATGTTCCTTACAAACATATATCTGTGGCGTGCACTGTAGTCCACACGTGAGTCCAGCTGCGCTCTCATAGCGGGAAATGAAAACAAAACCTTCGTTGCAGCACATAAACACAACACTGGTGACCTGTGTCTCCAAACAATTCTTCTTCCACTTAAATCTTAAATTTACAAATACTCCAATGACTGCTATAGTTGACATGAAGTTGAAAGGTATCTGTAGCCATGAGGATGTCTAAAGGGGACCATATACCATATATTATAGGAGTATAAAATGCATTAGTAATGATATTTGTGTTTTGAAGGACTGGTATATTGAAGGTTTAAGTTGGGATCCTGTTGAATGTGGAACGGACAGAATCTCACTGCCAAGAAAAAAGCTCTGGAGGCCGGATATTGTCATGAATGAATTGTGGGTATCAATGCATTATACAGTTAGATTTTCAGATTAGCTGAATCAGATTAAATTAACAGAAACTGACTGAAATTAAAGTCACAGTTCACCCAAAAATACACTTTTTTTTCAACAATTTCTCACCCTCAAGCTTTTCTAAACACAATAGAGTTGTCATGATACTGGAATTCGGTACCGATTGGTACTGACATTTAATAAACATCCATTTCCCGCAAACATCTGAGCACTGTTGAGCACGTTCTTAAACCGCTGACTTGCCACTGTGTTCATTTGCTCAACAGAAATGACTGTGATTGGCCGTGAAGGTCATAAGTTCAGAGTGTAACGACAAATACAGGGACACTGGAAAACACTGGATATAAAACTGGATGTATAAAAAGGCATTGACATACTAAGTAGAATCAAAAAAGTACTATGCTGTCTTGGCTGTATATTTCGGCATTCTTCAGTATATCTTCCTTTATGAGCGTGTATGAGCTGAATGTGTAGGAGCAGTTTTGGTTTTATATTTTAATTTACAAAACATTTTTGCCCAGTTTCATTTTTATGGGGGAGTCATGAACACTCTTAACTGAGGCAAGTGGTTACTGCAATTTCCTGGATGTGGTTATGCGGTCTTTTGTGACCTCTTGGGTGAGTTTCTTTTGTGACAAATGGAGGATGAGTAGATAACAACTGAATTATTTTCAATTTTGGGTAAACTGGCCTTTTAAAACGTGCAAAACCCTGACAAACAGTGGCAAAGAAAATCCCTAACTAACATCTGTGTTTTTTATTTGCAGCATAAATGATAATGCAGCCCCAAAAACCTATTATCTTTATCTTTACAACAACGGCAAGGCAGAAGATAGTCTGCCAGTGCATGTGGTCAGCTCCTGTAACCTGGACATCTACACCTTTCCATTCGACATCCAAAACTGCTCCTACACATTTGGCTCATACAAACTCACAAGTAAGTGATAATCGTTTTTTATACCCTACGAGCTATTCTGTGTATTATTATTGTGTGTTTAACAATTACTTGTCCGCATTTATATACATTCAGTGAGGTGAAAGGTGTTTGCCCCTTACTGATTTCATTTTATTTATTTATGTATTTATTTATTTTTGCATGTTTGTCACACTTTAAGGTTTCAGATCATCAAACTAATTTAAATGTTAGTCTAAGATAACACAAGTAAACACATCATGCAGTTCTGAAATAAGATTTGTACTATTTAGGCCATAGCATCTCAATTGGATTTAGATCAGGACTTTGACTAGGCCACTCCAAAGTCTTCATGTGTTTTTCTTCAGCCAGTTAGAAGTGGACTTGCTGGTGTGCTTTGGTGTGCATTGTCCTGCAGCAGAATGCAAATTTGCTCAGCTTGAGGTCGCCTACAGATGGCCGGATATTCTCCTTCAGGATATTTTGGTACGCAGCAGCATTCATGGCTCCACTTATTAAGGTGCTGAAGCAGCAAAACAGCCCCAGATCATCACACCACCACCACCACCACATTTTACTTTTGGTTCGATGTTCTTTTTCTGAAATGTGGTTTTACTTTTACGCCACACACAATGTGACACACACCATCCAAATGTTCAACTTTTGTCTCATCAGTCAACAGAGTATTTTCCCAAAAGCCTTTGGGGGATCTTAAATATGTTTTCTGGCTACACTGAAACTTTGCTCAGCAGTGGTGTTGGTCTTGAAACTCCATGGCCATGCAAGCCATTTTTGCCTAGTCTCTTTCTTATGGTGAAGTCATGAACACTCAATTTAACTGAGGCAAGTGAGGCCTGCAGTTCTTTGGATGTTGTTTGGGTCTTTTGTGACCTCTTGGATTTGTTGTTGCTGCGCTCTTGTGGTAATTTTGGTCAGCTGGCCACTCCTAGGAAGGTTTTCCACTGTTCCATGTTTTTGGCATTTGTAGATAATGGCTCTCACTGTGGTTCGCTGCAAACCAAAAGCTTTAGAAATGGTTTCATAATCTTTTCCACACAGGTAGATCTCAGTTATTTTCTTTCTCATTTGTTTATGAATTTCCTTAGATAAAATTTCCTCAATAAAATTACTCTCATCCTGGGCTACACCGTCTTTCTGCTCCTCATGAACGACCTGCTGTCTGTCACAGGAAACACCATCCCTTTACATTTCCATGATGTCTGGCTTTTGAGGATCTTTTGGTCTACTTCACTTTGTCAGGCCGGTCCTATTTAAGTTATTTCTTGATTGCAAACAGCTGCGGCAGTAACAAGGCTCGGGTGTTGCTGGAGAAACTGAACTCAGTTGTGATAGACCAGAGTTTTGTTATGTTTTAAATTATGTGTTTACTTGTGTCACCTATTATTAGTCCTCTTAAGAAATATATTTTCAGTTGGCTACAGAACAAACCAGTTGTCCAATGACTTGTCTAATTAACCTTACTTGACTAGTTAACCCTAATTAACCTAGGTAAGCCTTTAGATTTCACTTTAAGCTGAATACTAGTATCTTGAAAGATATTATATTATATTATATTATATTATATTATATTTTATTATGTAGTCACCATAGCAAAGACAAAATAAAATGAGCTTGCTGTTAATGCAAATTAATTTCCCCCTTTACAGTTCGCGATGTTGAGATATATTTTGCAGAACCAGCAGCGGCAACGCTCCAGAAATCTCTACAGTACATGGAGTCGAAAGGGGAGTGGCTACTGATTGACATCGTCGGCAAGAAAAACACCAACTCAACATACTTCAACATGGACGGATTGGACAGCTGGGATGAACTTGATTACCATGTCGGTGTCGCCTTTGCTAGTATTGTAGCAGATTAATATTGTTATAGCAAGAACATATATTTTATTTTAAACAAGTCAGTGCAATGATTTTGTTAACACTTTATTTTTAATGTGCAATTCACGTTGCTGACTTCGACTGTTAGCTCATTAAATTACTGATTAGCTGCTTATTAGTAGTTGTTTCTTTTTAGGTATTGATTAGGGATGTAGAATAAGATCATACTTTATGAGTGCTAATGAACAGTCGATATCTTAATATTACACAATATTATAGATTAAAGTAATCCATGAAGTCAAAATGACATCAAAACAATGAGTGAAAAATCCAAATCAATTTGATGCCAAAACCTTGATGTCTACTTGACATCCACACATTGGTGCCCTCTTGACCAAGTAATTAGAATGTAAGAAATGTTTTATTCATCTGAACGCTTCAATTACAAAGGAAAAATTCATTCTATATTTGTATCCCTACAATGCATTTCAAGAGTTCCCCCTCAGCTGATGATTGATTATAAAGCGTGTTCAGCATGCTGTCCTGGAAGAGAGTCCTGAACTCATAAAATCCTCGAGCCCGGGGCTCTCTCCCGTTTGCAGGGCGAGAGGGGAGTTTGAGCTCAGGTAGATCTGGAGAACTCCCTTGCTGTAGTAGCTGATGAACAGATAGTGATCGCTCTTCAGAGATAACTACTTACTAGGAGCATGTCTATGGTGCTGATGTGGATTAGTCCATTAACTTAAGCGGCATGTTTGTGGACGGTGGGAGGAAACCGGGGAACCCGGAGGAAACCCACGCGAGCGAGAACGGGGAGAGCGTGTAAACTCCACACAGATACGTCAGCTGGTTTGGTAAGGACTAGAACCAGTGACGTTCTTGCTGTGAGGCAACAGTGCTATCCACTGGGCCACCGTGCCACCCATCTAGGAAAGCAGGAGGAAAAGGAGTGGAAGGGGGGATTCTTCAAAACGAAGATGGCTGTAATATGGAGCTCAGGGTGTTTATAGTGGCTTAGAAATCATCTGATTGATGAATCATACACTGAATAATGCAGCACCGGCTGTGATCAATCATAAACACGTGATCCTCTTCAAATTAGTTTATAAATAAACTTCACTTAAACTACCCTGATATCAAAACAACATCAAATAGACATCTAACACTGGCGTCAAATAGCGATTTCAGTACAGTCCTGTTATTGATTTTTGATGTTTTGACATCAGGGTAGTCAACTGACATCAAATCGATTAGCATTTTTTTAAGTCGACATTAGTTAACAGTGTTAATTTTAACTAAAACTAAAGTGTTACCAAAATGTTGAATTCAGATGAGCGGTTTCATGTTTTTTTTGGTGTCACCTTTTAGATTGTCCTGAAGCGCAGGCCGACTCTATACATAGTGAACCTCCTGTTTCCCAGTTTCTGCCTGATCACCGTAGATCTGTTCAGCTTCCTCCTGCCTCCTCAAAATATGGACCGTTCATCTTTCAAAATGACCCTCATCCTGGGCTACACCGTCTTTCTGCTCCTCATGAACGACCTGCTGCCTGTCACAGGAAACACCATCCCTTTAATAAGTGCGTTAATGACAGAAATATACTGTATGCATGAGCATTATCATGAGTAGCAGTGCTATATTGCTGTATATCGGCACTAGTGGGAGGCGTGCGCTGGCCTAAGGCCGCAGGCCAAGTGCATTAGTGCCCCATTAGTGACGATATACAGTCATATGGCACTGCTACGAGTGTGATATTGCATTTATACAACAGTTCAACAGCATAATCATGTATTTAAAAAAGAAAATCAAACACTGAGAGTCTAATAATTATTTTGTATGAGGAACTACTATATATACACACACACACAAACACAGTATGTTCATATAATGTTAAGCTATAATGTTAAGCTTTTAAGTTCTTACTGTTTCTCTGTCTCTTTCTCCTTGCAGATGTGTTTTTCTCTCTGTGTTTAGCGCTGATGGTGGCCAGCCTGTTGGAGACCATCATCGTCACTAATATTCTCTGTAGCTCCAAAGACTATCCCCCTCTGCCAAACTGGGTTAAAGTGCTGTTCCTCAATTATCTGGGTCGACTGGTTTGTTTGGGCAAGAACAACTCAGAGCAGATTTCTGACCCTCAAAGTGAGTCTGAACTGAAGTGAACACTGAAGCGTCACTATATACATTTGTGAATGCATATATGTTAAAGATGGGATGTACTAAACTACTTTGGTGTCTTTATCTAATTAAACTTCGTTGGGGTGTTCGTTGTCACATTTTGAGCTTGAAAATGTACCACCCAATCTCTATTGGAGATAGGTCAGGGCTATAGGCAGCCCAGTCAAGCACCTGTATCCTCCTCCTGCACAGCCAGGACTGTGTAATGTGTGCAGAATGTGGTTTCAGCATTAATGGAGCATCACAGAAGTGCAAGTTACCTCACCGCAGACCATGACAGACCCTGGCTTTTGGACTTGTTGCTGGAAACAGTCTGGATGATCATTTTCTTCTTTGATCCGAAGCACACAGTGTCCATTACTCTCTAAAAATACCTGAAATGCTGATTCATCTGACCACAGTACACGTTTCCACTGTGTGATGGTCCATCCCAGATGCCTCAGAGCCCAAAGAAGTCGATGGCGCTTCTGGACACTGTTAACATAGGGCTTCCTTTTGGCACAGTACAGTTTTAATTAGCATTTGTGGATGTAATTCCATATTGTGGTACTTGACAAAGGTTTACCTGAGCCCATGTGGTGATATTGCTTATAGATGAAAGAGGATTCTTGTTGTAGCGCCCCATGAGTGATCAGAGATCACGGTTATTCAGCTCAGGCTTGCGCTCTTGTCCTTTACACACTGAAATTCCTCCAGATTCCTTCAATGTTTTAATTATGTTCTGCACTGCTGAAGGTGAAATCTCCAAATCTCTTTCCACATTTCTCTGAGGAACATTGTTTTGAAACATTTCAATTATTTTCCTCAGCCCATCTTTACTCCTAAAGGACTAGACCTTTCTTGATGCTGCTTTTGTACCAGATCATAACACTCACCTGTTGACATCACCCATTTAAATCACATCATCATTTAACCAGTTTACCTGATTACTAGCCCTAAGCTGCCCTTGTCCCAACTTTTTGGGAATGTCTTGCAGGTCTGAATGACAGAAGAGGATGGATATTTACAAATGAAATGAAGTTGACCAGACAAAGCATGAAATATTTAGTTTTCTTTTTGTCTGCAATGAAATGCAAGTCAAAATACATTTGGAAATCAATACTTTCTTTTTTAATTTGTGTTTTCCATCCTGTCCAAACGTTTCCTGATGTGGAGTTGTACTAAAATGTCAATAAAAGACAATTTGTTAAACTGTTAAACTGATGAAAAGGTCAACAGAGCAGAGATCAAGTTCCTATAATGCAATTCACAACCATAAATAAATGGAAAAACACTTGTGAAAATACAAAAACTGTAACAGATATTTAATTTCTAATGGACAAAAAGAGTCCCATTCCTCATTAACCCATTCCAGTGTCTCAAAGTTGAAACTACTGTATAGTGTTTCCTCACCTTTATAGCTCATATTAATAATCATAATCATTTCTGTCAGCAGAAAACGCCAGCGGAGACATTTCGGGTTCGCCTGAGAAACAAACAAACCCAATCAGATGCCAAGAATATGTCAGTAAATCAGCATTAATCCCGGAAGAACAAGAACTGAAGGAACTAAAGACGATACATAAAGATTTACTCACCATTCGGCATCAAGTCGACCAGCATTTCTCCAGAGATCAGACCGCAGAAGAGTGGATTCATTTGGGGGAGGTCATTGATCGATTCCTGTTTGCTCTGTATCTGATCTTCCTCACCGTCAGCTTCTTCACCATATTAATATTCTGGCTGTACTGGTACAATGTTGACACGAACGCTTAAAGTCTTGCTGAAATATGCAGATGTGTGTAATGCATATGCTCAAAACGACCAACCGCATTTAAATCTTACGTTTTAGTTTTAAAGTAGACCATATCTGTTTAAAGCAGCAGAAGTTTTCTTTTAATTACACATATTTTGCCGGTTACGCGTGAATTATAACATTACGCTCCTAATTTGTAGACCAACATTGAACCTGTTAAAATGTTAGCCTATTAGCTGATGTCTGATCCAGAATCAGACTCAAAATGAATGTAAGCAAAAGACGACAGTTGAAAAGATCCCGCCTAGGAAAATTCGGTCGGGAATTTACACTAAGAAAATGCTAAATAATATTAATTTTTTAAAAATTCTAATAAAAAAATTATAATAATCATAATAATAATGAAAGAAATACTGAAAATGCTAGGTTATTTTTAACCCACATTGGATAAAATATGGGTTAAATTTGGTCCTCTACATTTATAACATTTAACCCAGAGGTTGATTTTATCCATACTTGAAATAACCCATATATTTAATATTTAATAAAAATATTCAAATAATGATACACTTACATGTTTTTGGCAATTTTGCATCGCAGCAGTCCTACATTTAGAATAAGAGCAATAAGGTATATTCAGAACTATGCAGAAGGACTCAGTAACCTGGGTCAAACGCTTCCGGTAAACTGTATGCCGTTACAAAATCGGCACATTTAAGGTCTGTTTGTCTGTAAAAATCAACAATCTTCACTGCCTGATATACGATATAAAGTGGGTCTCAGAATGTACTAGAAGCTCTGCATTACATACACTGTTCCATGCCATGTTGTTAAAATGTGAACATTTATTTTATTTCAGTATATTCAATGGAGTTTCAGCGCTAGCCTGCTCATCCTGACGAGTGTGTGCATGTAAACGGCTTTTCGACAAAAATATGGAGATATCAGTGGAAATGTTCTAAATCACAGAAATAGAGGGAATTTTGTCGGAAGAGTTTAATAAGATTTTTTATCACACCCTCCCAGAAATCATATCATGCTGGAAATTTGTCTATATGCTGGAGAAACTGCGGAAATCCAAAGGCGAATCACTATCACATTTTCTGGGACTGCCCGGTTATTAAAAAATACTGGAAAGAAATACACAATGCCTTACAAAATATCCTTAAATCTGTGATAGCCTTTGATTGTAAAACTCTATTTTTCAGACATATAGCTGAGGAATGGTTAAAAAAGATAAATATCTAATGAATATTTTATTGGTGGCTGTCAAAAAGAGTAGTACCAAAAAATGGTTGTCACATGAAAGTCCTACTTTAAATGCGTGGATGGAAATTACAGTGGAAATCTATAAAATGGAACAAATGACCGCATTCGTAAATCAGAAAATGGAACAATTTTTTTCATTCTGGGCAAAATGGACTGACTATGCAACATCTCATAGACCTGAACTTTTCTGTTCACCTGAAATCGGAAGGATCACTCCCTTTGTGTACATAGTTTTGTGTCTGATGTGTATGTTTATGTTATCTTATTTTATTGATTTATTTATTTAATTTTACTTAATTATCCCCCGCCCCTTTCTTTAATTTTATTTATTTAAATTATTATTTTTATTATTATTGTTTATTTACTTTTATTTTCCATTATATACAACATTAGTGTACATGTGCACAAAAGAAAAGCATATACTGCTGACAGAGAAAGTGGATGTATAGAATCTGTGCTAATATTTGTAAGTGTATTCAGATGTGGGACCTTTGACATGCACCTGATGTAAGTGTAAAACCTTTTTAAGAAACAAACCAAAAATAAAGTCTATTTAACCAACACGGGGAGAACATGCAAACTCCACACAGAAATGCCAACTGGTCCAGCTGGGACTCAAACCAGCGACCTTCTTGCTGTGAGGTGACTAAGCCACCGTGCTGCCATAAATAACATCAAGTGCTTTTCTTTACATTTTTGTTGTTGAGATGTTGGAAATCAGTTGACATTCATCAACAAGTGTTGCTGGAATGAAACCGAGAAGAGGTAAAGAGGTTGAATCTAGTTGACGAGGCTGGATCTAGTTGAGTAATTTCAATCAAATGTTCGGGTTTTACAAATAGCCTTCATTTCCATAGAGTAAGTGTTTCAGACCGACTCTCAATCTTGCTCAGCTGGGTCTGTATGTTCCATCCAGCCCTTGTGGTCACAATAACATTTGAGGTTTTATTCCTCAGACGATTTTTCTCTTCAATGCGATACGTCAATAAAACATCAAGAGTGTTCATGCTGGCAAGCCGAACTAACAACCTTAGTCCATTTTAACCAGGACAGTGATTAGAGTTGTATTTTTGGAGGCGTTCAACATTGGTTATTCATCCATTCATTTTCCTTCAGCTTAGTTTCTTTATTTATCGGTCTTCACAGCAGAATGAACCACCAACTATTCCAGCATATGTTTTACACAGCGGATGCCCTTCCGGCACTAGAAAACACCCATACACTCTCACATTCACACATGCATTCATACACTACAGCCAATTTAGTTCATCAGTTCCCCTATAGCGCATGTGTTTGGAGGAAACTGGAGGAAACCCTCACCCCCCCATGGAGAACATGCAAACTCTACACAGAAATGCCAACTGACCCAACCGAGACTCGAACCAGCGACTTTCTTGCTGTGAGGCGGTCGTGCTACTGCCCTATTGTCTACTTGTTTCTTAAATGAAAGCTATTGTGTAAACACCCATCAAAACCCATACTGTTGCCACCGTTCCCAAGACTTCTCAACCATCTCCAAAGACAAGAACACTGAAATAAATCCAAATCACTTTGGTTTGGCGTGTCTGTAACATGTTATCAAGACTTTTTCTTACCAGAGAAGCAGATTATGGTCTCATCTTGAAGTTCAAGCTGTCCTCAGTTGGAAACAGTGTCTGTTATGATGCTTTGATGCAGAGTTTGGATGAAATACACACATTCTGAGATACCAGTTAATGGCTGATTGGTTCCAGCTATACTGAATTAGGAAAAATGGGTGTGAAAAACATTGCCTCGTTCTGGTTAGTCAAATTTGTCTAAACAAATATGGCATATAAAAAGCAAGTAAATCAATTATATTCACTCACCGTTCTGCCATACAAACCTGCACACGTAAACATTTCGAATCTGTTGAACACTTGCAGTCCAAGCGGATGATGATCCTGATGGCTTTTATTCGTCATCCAGGAATACGGGTAAGTAAGCGTATGACTAATTTTGTGTTTATGCTTAATTTATTAGTATGTGTTTGTAGTATTTTAATACTGTAATATGTAACTGTTTAATATTGTAATACGTTAAGTAAATGTAAGACAATTTTTTGGTGTTATAATGTTTCATTTATAGTGTGTTTGCAATATTTTATGTTATAATCATGGACCAACGTTAACTCTTCTTCTTGTAAAAGAAAGATTAGGAGTGCTTTTAATTGTTTTGACTTATTTATTTGTAAACAAAATTGTTGCGTTTGTTTCGATTTGGTTTGAGTTATTCATTTTACAATTTATCACAACTTTTTAGCACAAGTTGTTAATGGAAATACTCATTTGCAGTTTAATCACTTAGTGATTAATAATGATAGTTTGGAGTGTTTGGTTTATTTACCATAACATTGCATTTTGTGTGTATTTTCCAATGGATTTAACAGGATACAACATGGTTTTCCTGTCTCACGTTATTCCAGTTGATCACCATCTGCCTGATTATACAATGTAAGATATACTTCTACATAACTGTATTATTTACTTTTTTCATACACTATTTTAATATATTGGGTAACTTTATAATAACTATCCGTTATAGCTAGCTAATAGAACATTAATAAACTGTTAGCTAACGGGTTATAAATGACTTGTTAAATAATAGTAATAGTTTGTTAATTATTTATAGTGTATTTTATATACATTGTGTGAACAAGCAGCAAAATCAATCTTTTTGAGTGTTTTTTTTGAGGTCATTCGATAATAGATTTTCCAAACAAGCTAAATAAATATAATTATTCATTAACTAAATTTGCCTTCAGCTCTTTTATTAGCATCGGTAGCACCATTAAACTGTTCAGAACCGACAACAAAGTCCCTTCTGACAGCGATTAGAGAAGAAGTCATCGACTACAGCGACACGAGACCGGTTATAAGTCTGAAAACTCCCACCAATGTCACCGTGGACTTAACTCTGTATGGAATATTAGGAGTGGTGAGCAATCCTAAGTAGACACCTGCTACTTTTAATTGCTAAAATTGCATATTATACTATTAAACCCTACTCTTTATTGTATTAATGGCTACAAATGCATCTGTTTTCCTTTTTCAGAATGAAAAATCCCAGGTGCTGGAAACATATCTGTGGGTGAGGACGGTAAGAGTGAAGATAAACAGTCCCGTTTGGGCTATTTATTTTTAATTTGTTAATTTCGATTCATTTATTTGTTTCACATATTTATTTTTAGCGTATTTCCCAGTACTGGGTTGCAGCTGAAAGATGCTGAAATAGCTTTCGGATAAATAAGGGACTAAGCCGAAAGTAAATGAATGAATGAATGATACAGATTCTCTAACAGATTGCTGTAACGAATTCCACTGATGTGATGATTATTGAAGCCTCAGCTAAAGTGCACTGCTGATATGACTTTAGTTTGTTTGTTTGTTTGCTAGAGGTGGCAGATTGAAGGTCTGAGCTGGGATCCTGCAGAGTGTGGAGCAAAAAAGATCTCACTACCAAGAGAGAAGATTTGGTTTCCAGACATTGTCATCAATGAGTTGTAAGTCGGATAAGTGGCTTCGACTAATGATGACTGGCAATAAATAAATGGTCATCAAATTTTCCACCATTACAGCCAGTATAGCGCCATATTTAGTTATGGGCCGGTTGCAGGGGTGTGACGAGATCTCGTGTTACAAGATTAAATGGTGATGAGATTTCTCGTCGAGGTGAAACGTCAGCTAGAGTTTGAAGGGAATGACAGGTTCAAGTGTTACCAGATCCGGCAACTCATATACACTGAAAAAAGTGACCGCAAACAGTATTGATTACTATATTATTAAAAACATTTGCAAGAGTAAATCTGTGATAATGGTACTAAACGCTTTTTGGGGCTTGTATGTGCATGACTCGTGGTCCGATTTACCTTTGTTAAATGAGAAAACAGATTACTGCGGGTGCAGAAAGTCCTCTCAGGCAGTCAGAGATTGCACACTCTCTCAGACAACTCATTTGGATTTCATCAGGCCTAGTGGTTTAGCATCAACTTGGCATGTCCAAGCCCTTAATTTGTGTTTCAAAGATGAATGAAGGTCTTGCTAGCTTGAAACAACATGAAGGCGAGTAATTAATGTCCGAATTTTTATTCTTGGGTGTACTTTACCATCCTAAACACACTCTACGCCATTCCAGAACTACTTACCTGCTTCCAACTCCTTGATGGGTAAAGGGAATGTTCCCCTTCTGTTTTTAACCCACCAACAACAATCTTTTGGCAGCATGGATGAAAACCGAGCACCAGACACATATTACGTCTATGTGACCTCCACTGGTCAAGTGATCGATGGACGGCCGTTTCACATTATCAGCTCCTGCAAACTGGACATCTACACCTTCCCGTTTGATTTTCAGAACTGCACGTATACTTTCAACTCCTACAAACATTCTCGTGAGTAAGAACAGCTGAAGAAAGATGGCTCCTGTTTGACCGTGTGATTTATTGTACCTGTCTAATTCTCCACAGGTGATGATGTTCAGTTGTTCTTCTATAAGCCAGTGAAGGAGATCTTCAAGGAGTCTATTGATTTAATGACAACGAAAGGAGAGTGGGAGCTGATTGACATGCTGGCTGAGAAACCTGTACACAGCTTTCTGGAAGGAGCTTGGGATAACCTCATTGTTCATGTTGGTGGCATTTTAATTATTGGGGGGGGTTATAGTGTGTCCTCGCTGCAGCCTGTAGCACCATGACAGTGCAGTGGTCCTCAATCACCAGGCCACACAAGAAATCATTAATTATTTCCGTTTTATTTATTATCGGAGTCTGAACGATCTTTTATTTTGAAAAGTCTTTTATTCAGAAAAATGACCTCATTCTATCGGTTAAATCTCAGTCACTTGAGCACCCACATTTAACCCACAAGCAGCAAAATGAGTAAGAAACAGACGTATTTAGAAAGTTTCTTTGCTAAGGGGAAAAGGCCCAGTGAAGGACCCACGAACTGCTAATGAATGAATCCGCAACCCTTTTGTCAACAAATCAGGTGAATCCACCGTGGCTGTGCAAGAAGATCAACTGATGGAGACTGCAAATCGACCTTTTAGGGGTTGTTCGCATATTGCTTCTTTTCTATAGTTGGCTCAAGTTTGTTGTTTGGACAACACTTGCGAGCACAAGAAGCATGACGTGCTCGTGCCTTCCATACCAGACACACCCAGTTGAATGAATCCAGCAAGTCACGTGACAATAATTGTCCGACCAGCTTTAGCTTGTATGGTATATACACATCTTGGTTGACTAGTTCTCTAGTGTCTAGTCGTAATCACTCCAAAATTGCACAAGCTGCACGCCTATAAATTATGAATTTGCGCACACAAAAGACACCAAATGTAAACGGCCTCTTACACTGCACTATTTCAGTCTAGAGCAATCTAGAGCGCCTTGCTTCCGTGAGCAACAAAATCCTTATCCAAACTAAAGACCGGGACATACCAAGTTGACGGTCGGCTTTGTTGGTCTGTCTGTCAGGCTAGGTGGTTTGGTCTGTTCCACAAGTTGGCTCTTGTGAGGTTAATGTTGCGACGATTGCATCGGATCACATCTGAGACACGTTCTCTATGGCTTTCGTCCATATGATGTGTTTACATGCAGCTTTTTGGTCCAGAAGTGAGCCAATGACTGTTGAGGTGAGGTGACAACACAATTGAGTTTCATCTATGCTAGTTGTTTGGAATCAACTTGGTGTGTCCTAGTCCAAAAAAACAAAGGTGCACATATCGCAAAATATTATTTGGAGGGATAATTTAGCTATTTATTATTATTCTGGGAGACGTTCTTGGCTGTTTTTTTTCCCATTGCGTTACAAAACGGGCATGAGAGTGTGCTAAAAGTGTCAGTTGCATGTATCTCACACTGAAGTTCTTAGTCCTGTTATGTCTGCTACTATTTACACTTAATAAATACTAATGTAAAGTTCTCATCATTGTGGTCTAGATTGTCTTGAGACGACGAGCTACGCTGTATGTCGTGAACCTCCTGATTCCCAGCAGCTTCCTGCTCTCCTTGGATATCTTCAGCTTTTTACTGCCTCCTCAAAGCGTGGACCGTGCTTCCTTCAAAATGACCCTCATCCTGGGTTACACTGTCTTTCTGCTGCTAATGAATGACCTTCTGCCTGTCACAGGAAACAACTTACCTCTTATAAGTAAGTTATACTAACCTTCTTCTTCACTACTTTAAAATTATTAAAACCCCTGATAAATAAGAAACTAAGCCGAAGTAAAATGAATAAAAGAATGTACTTGAAGTATACCAGAGCCCTAAGCAATACTGTTTGTTTGTCCGAGTTAGCAAGAGTAACTAAGGGGATGAGGCTCAGGTAGGTCAATTGTGTGTACAATCTACCTGACCTTGCAATGCTTTTGGAAACTGCAGCCTAGGATTCAAATCTGATCCATCTTCATCTCCAACCTTATCAGACCTGATCTTTTTCTCTCGATCTAGATGTGTTTTTCTCGATGTGCTTGGCCCTGATGGTAGCAAGTCTTCTTGAGACTATCGTCATCACCAACGTCCTCTGTGGCTCCCGTACCTTTCCTCCCTTACCAAATTGGCTCAGGATTCTGGTCCTGAAATTTATGGCTCGGCTTGTTTGTATGAGGAAGTCTTCTGATGGAAACTCTGAGGGTAAGGCTCCATTCGGCAGCCAAGATCTGGATGATTTCACAATGGATTAACTGGTATGGTCTTAACGCCAGAGTTCTTATGATTGGTGTAAAGCAGGGGTCACAAAACTTGTTCCTGGAGGGCCGGTGTCCTGCAGATTTTAGCTCCAACCCTTATCAATCAAACACACCTGAACAAGCTAATCAAGCTCTCACTAGGTATACTTGAAACATCCAGACAGGTGTTTTGAGACAAGTTGGAGCTAAACCCTGCAGGGACACCAGACCTCCAGGACTGAGATTGATGATCCCAGGTATAAAGCATGCTTTACGATGGTTGTCTTGTTTCTTTCCTACAGCAAACAGATCTGAGCCAACTTTCTACAAAAACATGATGACTAATCTTCCAAAGAAAGAGCAAGTAAGTGCAAGTCCAGTGACACTCTCGGACCAATGTCTAGAAGAAATGAAGAAGATGAGTAATGATCTGCTGGCCATCCGACACCATGTTGAAGAGCACTTCCATAATGACAACAGCTCAGATGAATGGATGGTGTTTGCTCAGGTCCTTGACCGCATGTTCTTTATGCTGTATATGATTTTTGTCGTTGTGAGTTTAAGCACAATTATGTTTCTGTGGCTGCACTCGTACAATCTAGACAAGAAGTCTTAGTATGTTATGTGTAGGGCCAGACGGAATCTGCAGACATTTTCTGCTATTTCTGCGGAGTATTTAGTTGATTTGGGAGTGATTTTGGGAGTATCATAACTAAAAACTTAATATATGAAATAAAAAGTAACACCTTCTTAACTTGTATTTAATGTTTACAATGCGGGGCGCCACGGTGGCCGAGTGGTTAGCACGTTCGCCTCACAGCAAGAAGGTCGCTGGTTCGATCCCCGGCTGGGCCAGTTGGCATTTCTGTGTGGAGTTTGCATGTTCTCCCTGTGGTTGCGTGGGTTTCCTCCGGGTGCTCCGGTTTCCCCCACAGTCCAAAGACATGCGGTACAGGTGAATTGGGTAAGCTAAATTGTCCGTAGTGTATGTGTGTGAATGAGAATGTATGGATGTGTTTCCCAGTGATGGGTTGTGGCTGGAAGGGCATCCGCTGCGTAAAAACGAATGCTGGATAAATTGGCGGTTTATTCCGCTGTGGCGACCCCGGATTAATAAAGGGACTAAGCCGAAAGGAAAATGAATGAATGAATGTTTACAATGCGAATCCAATTAGCTCCACTTTATTTGGTAAACAAAGCAAGTCTCTCAAATAAAATCTCTACTAAAGGACATAAAATTGTACTTTACAAACTGTATTGTAAATAAATCATATGAAAATTTTCATATTAGTCAATAATTATTACTGAAATTAATTTAAAAACTGAATAAATATAAATTTCCACACATTTATCCAAGTTAATAAACAGAATCAATGATTGGCTAAAAATCTGTGGAAATCTGCAGAATTCTGTGGCCCTAGTTATGTGTAGGGTTGGGTATCATTACTAATGTATACCGGTGCTAAAGTGAAACTTTAAAAATGGTACCGGTGCCTGAACTGATGCTTTTGAGCCACAAAATGATGGCTGATGAATCTAGAAAAACTTTTTATTTTACAAAACAATATAATTTTAATCATTTTTAATAAACAATATAGTTCAAAATTGGATGAATGCGATCATGCGTGTTGATGATTCTGAGGGGAGTCGCTCACCGTATGCGCCGAACTACGTGCTTTGCCTTCTATATGTTGCTAAACAACAAGAACAACCACCTATAATCGTTGATGGTGTACATATCGCTCAAAGTTGTTTCAAATTAGATGTTTAGAGATAGCTTCACACAACACGTACCTATCTGTGCCTTTGGTGTACCACTTGATGCTTCTTATGTCCTTGTCAGAGCACCAGTGGCACTGAAATAAGTCATCAAAATTCATATGCTGATTCAGTCCAGTCCGGTCCATACCGGTTGCATACAGTAGGTATGGCACCGGGTTTCAGTACCCAACCCTAGTTATGTGTCGTCTGTTTGAACTGAAGACTCCAAACATCTAATGATATCAATGGGATTTGTTTCTGATGTTCAACAATGTAGTCTTGCTTCAGTATATACACCTACAGGGACTTTAATTCTAGGCTTAGACCACACTATATTTTTGAGTCAGAGATTGTTGTTGTGTTCTGGACATGAAACATGTCTACTGTACACAAACTAGGCTGAAATCGTGTTGTCTAGACTTTTGGGTATATGCAGTTGAAGACAAAATTAGTTTGCCTCCCCTGTGAAACTTTCATTCTTTTTCGAATGCAAGTATGGGTGGAACGGTGGCTCAGTGCATAGCACGGTTGCCTCACAGCAAGAAGGTCTCTGGTTCGAGTCCCGGCAGGGTCAGTTGGTGTTTCTGTGTGGAGTCTGCATGTTCTCCCCGTGTTGGTGTGGGTTTCCTTTGGGTTCTCCAGTTTCCCCCACAGTCCAAACACATGCGCTATAGGGGAATTGGGTAAACAAAATTGTCCGTAGTTTATGAGTGTGTGTGAATGCAAGGGCATATGGGTGTTTCCCAGTAAGGGACTAAGCTGAATAAGGGACTAAGCTGAAGGAAAATCAATGAATAAATATATATCCCAAGTGTTGTTTAACGCAGAGAATATTCTAAAACGCATTTCTAATTTTTTTGGTAAAACTAATTCTCAATAACTTCTTTGTCTCTGCCATGATGGCAGTATATAATATTTTTCTAGTTATTTTTCATGTTATTAATATTTAAGTGTGAATTTATAGTCTTAACTAGGTTGATTATGTGAACTAGGCGATTTGGGTTAATAAGGCAAGTCATTGGACAACAGGTTAATGTAGCTAATCAGGAAAAAATAATTAAGGAGGCTAATAATATTGACTTATGCATGCTTAAAAATATGTTTCTTATTATTAATATTCCAGCCAAACTAGAAAAAGAACTAAAGCTTGAGGAAAACTATGTAAATATGTGTAAGAAAAATAGCTCCTGGTTTCTTATTAGCCTTTTCAACGAGTGAGTTGAGTTGCTGTGGTTGTATGTTACAGTTGTTTACTGAAATAAATATATTTTAGTACACCTTTAAATTATGCATTTTGGTAAATTGGAGGTAATAAATTGATTGTGTCACTGTATAAGGAAAATGCTTAAATCTTAAGTGGCATACATGGGTATTTCAGCACACCTTTAAATATTTATGGTAAATCAGAGGTAATAATTTGATGTCTGACTGTAAAAGAAGTCACTAGGAAATGCTTAAATCTTACGTGCCTTACATTTCTACAAGGAAAATATACACAATGATAAATACATTTACAGAGACTTAAAAAAAGAAACCGTGTCAACATCTTGAGCATTATAAAAGCTGAAGTGAGAATCGGGTGTTTTTTCCTCTAATTAAATGTGTGGTGTTGAACATGTTTTTTAACATCTAATGGAAAAACAAGCAGGATCACTAATGAAATCAGCCAACGCTATTACAACGAGAAAGGTCAGTGGTTATCGAAGGTGTGAAACAACATCTAACTGTGCATGACGGTGCCAGAGATGAATAATCACTTTTCACCTGAGGAAGCAAGCAGTGCAATTTAAACTAGGATTTCTCCTCAGTGGATTATGGGACATCTTTGGCGTTTTCTTTTGGCATACGTTACTCTACTTGCAGGTAAAACAATCTACTTGTGATGAAGATATTTATGCTTTAATCAGTTTATGCTTTGTTCAAAAAAATATGAAATATTCACAAGGATTCGTCACTTGTTTGTAAGTTTTATTTTAAAGCAGACCTATAACGAGAGATATATATTTGTATTTTATATTCTCAAATATGCCAGTGTGTTGAAAAAAACCTTTTCAGAGGGTAAATAAATAAAATAATAGCTAATAAATAAAATTAAATTACCTTAAAACGTTTTTAATGTATTTATTAAATTTAAAAAACAAAGTGCTGTTTTCCTTTTCCATTATTTATGTTATTCAAAACATCACAATAAATTGTCAAGCAAAACGAGATTACAAGAACAGAAAAACCCTCTAAAAACCTAACATAAATAAGCTTTTATAATTTCATAAATATATTAAATATATATAGTTGTATAAAATATAACCCAATTAAAAAAAACTAAATCACAGAAGGGAAAAGATTAATAGATCACTATTGTACAGTTTGTTATAGTTATAATATTAACAATTGTGCTTGTTTACCTATTTATACATTAATTATAACATACTAGCTATCAATAGTATTTAAAATACAGTACTATTTAAAAGGATAAAAACTATCACGAAACCACACATCTGCTTCATAATTTAGGTTATAAATTGTAATTTCTTACCTCAAACCCGTTCTGAAGAGCCTCAATCCTGCTGTCACCTCAAAGGACTTGGGATGATATTGATTTCAGCACTTGAAGCTTATCTCTCCTCTTGCTGCACGAGTTGTTTTAATGATTCAAAGATAACAATAGTGATAAAAACATTAATTATAGGCTAGTTTTAAGTGAACAGGAACAGATCGTTTTTTGTGCTGATGAACGATCGGCAGGCGGTCAGAATCCGTCCTGCTGTGAGAAGCGCCAAATTTAAAGCGACTGAAAGTATTTTTTCCCGCTGATGAACGATTGGCAGCCAATCAGAATCCGCCCTGCTGTGAAGAGCGCCAAATTCAAATCGACTGAGAAACGGCTTTTTTCTACCGGACGAACGATAGAATATAATGACAGCCAATCAGAAAGGAGTCTGCTTAACAGAGCGCGAAAGTTTAAAGCGGCAGATGAGCTGGTGCCGACGCTATCTACTTAAATAAGAGTAGTTTGAACAGTATATGTAATATATTCCTTACAAAAAGTATGGGTTTTACCACAGTTTTACTACAATGCCATGCTATGATTAATCCATGATTAGTAGCAATTAAAACATGGTTAAATTGTGGTAACCACGGTTTACCATGTTGTAAAACCACTTTTTTGTTGTTGTAAGTTAAAAATATTATTATTATTTAATATTTTTATTATTTTTATTATTATATTATTATTTAAAAATAACTTTTAGTTCACTACTATCCTAAAACTGATGTTACAGACAAACATAGCCTTGTATACACAAATACTACCCTTGTATTACCACACACCCACACACATACATACATATATATACATATTTTACATATATGTATATATAGTAATAGTAGTAGTAGTAGTAGTAACATTTCTGGTAGATTGAAGACTATTTATGTAACCACAGCTTTACTACAGATACCACAGTTAAAACTATAGTAACTGTAAAAACCGATGATTAATAATAATGATGATTAATAATATAAATGTACGCAGAAGTATTGTGTAGTTCAACATTTGCATCAATATAAATGGCTAAAAACATGAAAATAGATACCAAATGAAGTACCTAAGCTAGCTTTCCTGGTTTTGTTGTGATATTTAGTGTCATCATGTCTGGTGAATATGCTTCGATGTGAAGAAGGACAGAGTGGACCTTCGTATGAATCTTTGCAGGAAGTGATTGACAGGAAGTCCTTCAGACCTTCAATAAACCTCAGCACCCCGACCATCACCAACATCTCCTTCACGCTCTATGCTATTTTGGGAGTGGTGAGTCGACAAAGTATAACCACCTCTAGCTTGTCCCAAAATATATATACCTAACATTAGAAGTGTGATCTGTTTTGCAGAATGAAAAGGCGCAGATCCTTACCACATTCCTCTGGCTCAGGCTGGTAAGTTTGGAGCATAAAGAGGCTTAAACGTGTTTAAATAACTGCTTGACAATGACAGTAATACTGTTTTTCAATCATGTTTGGTTTTAGTACTGGTTCCACGAGTTTCTCATTTGGGAGCCTGAACTCTGTGATGACATCACAAAGATCTCTCTTCCTGTGGCAGATCTCTGGACTCCGGATATTATTGTTTATGAGTTGTAAGTGTCCAACACTGAGGACATTTTATATTGTTTACACTTTTAAAAATGATAAGGATGAATGATAAAATGCTCACATTTTTAAACAGTTTTCATTTAGAAAATACTAGTAACATTTGGTTTCTTGTTTAGCACTCCAATAATCTTAAGAAAAAATACTCTTTTCTTTTTTTTGTATCCCACCATCTTGCATATAGAAGTAGTAGTATTGAATATATACCATGTTATCATTTCAGATTTTGTTTTTGTGCCAATTCTATACATTTTCCTCTTGGGAAAAGCTTTAATTCAAAAGTATTCTCAGTTTATTTTTGCTAAAAAGAACAGATTAAAAAATGCTTGACATACAGCGGTGTGAAAAAGTGTTCTTGCTGATCTATTTTTATTTTTAGCATGTTTGTCAAGCTTTAATGTTTAAGATCATTAAACTAACTTAAATATTAGTCAAAGACTACACAAGTAACACATCATGGTGTTTTAAAATGAAGGTTTTTATTATTAAGGGAAAGCAAAATATAAAAACTATACAGCCTTGTGTGAAAAAATGTTCGGCCATCTGTTAGGCCCAATCCCAATTCTACCCCTTATCCCTTCCTCTCACCCCTACCCCTTGTTTTGCGCGTTCACGTCAAGGGGTAGTGGTGTCCCAATTCTCTTTAGCTTGAAGGCGTAGGGCTAAGGGCGAGGGGTATACACCCCTTCCAACGAAGATTTTTCAGGACCACACTTAAAACGGAGGGGTAAGAAAACGTCCCAGAATACACCTGCCACAGCTGAACCCAGAAGTAAGGAGATCCACAAATTAGTGTTTTTTGTGATTATTACGAATTTTTACGACAAACTAACACATGTTTTAATATATTCATAACTGCGTTCGTGTTTTACCGTCATGCTTTTAAATAAAAACGCTTAATTTGGCGATCTATAATCCATAATCATAACTCGTGTCCAGCAGTCCCACAACATTCTGCCACTGGATGACACTGGAATACCCTGTCAGTAATGTCTAGTGTCTGGGAATGAGCTTTTACAGTGTCTGCTATAATGTTAATGTTGTTTTGGTGTGTTTACACAGATAAATATGGCCACTGTGTAAACACACAGTACAGTTACGATCTTATCGCCACATTAGATGGTTATGATAACATAATATACGCCTTCAGTGATTTCCTGAAGATAAACACCAAACAATAACACAACTGGAGTAACTCCAGCAGTCGTGATCGTCTGATCTCATATGAAGCAAGAGATGGCGATGACATATGATGACGTGTGCAGGTGTTGAAGTGCTGGCCCAATTCTTAGGGGGAAGTTTTGAAGCCCTTCCCCTTAACCCTCGGGTGTAAGGGCCAAGGGGAAGGGGTACAAAAATAGAATTGGGATTGGGCCTTAGTCACCTTAAGGTGAAGCAAACTTGGGTTATGCAGCAGGACAGTGATCCAAAGCACACCAGCAAGTCCATTTCTGAATGGCTGAAGAAAAACAAAATGAAGACATTGGAGTGGCCTAGTCAAAATACTGACCTGAATCCAATTGAGATCCTGTGGCATGACGTTTATGGCTGATTCACTTCTTATGGTCCGGTGCAGCCTTCACACGGTCGCATAGCCCTCGCCATGGCTGACGCCTGATGCGCACCTCTCAAAAAATGTAACGACACATCGCAATGACGTGTAGCGCAAGCTATGCGATTGGTCGGCTTGGTAGCTGTGCCGTGTGGGCAGTGCTGACAGCCACGAGCCCGATGGAGCGAGTGTTTACAAGTGTGGAGTCCTGTGAAGGACCTCCAGGTGGAAACTTTTGATTTGTGTTTACCTTATGATTGAAGTTGATGCACGTCCACCAGTTCCCGCCTCTGAATGAGTGAGTTTAGCTACTTGTACATTAAAGTAGCGTTCAGAAAAAACGAAACATCTGAAACTCCACACAGAGGAACAGAAGATAAACTACTACCAGCTTGGTATCGGAAGTATTATTGCAGAACAGCACGCAGAAGTATAAATTCATGGCTACGTGGAAGGCATGATCCATGGGTCACCACGATAACTGGACACAGAAGTGTAAACCAGGCTTTAAAAGGCGATTCATGCACGGAAATCCTACAGTTTGGCTAAATCACAACAATTCTGCAAAGATGAGTGGGCCAAAATTCCTCCACAGCGCTGTAACAGACTCATTACAAGGTATTAAAAGTGCTTGATTGCAGTTGTGGCTGCTAAGGGGGGCCCAACCAGTTATTAGCTTTAAGGGGCAAACACTTTTTCACACAGTTTTGTTTGTTTTCCATTAATTATAATAAAAACCAGCACAATGTGTTTCCTTTTGTCATCTTTGACTAATATTAAAATTTATTTGATGATTTGAAACTTTAAAGTGCGACAAACGTGCAAAGAAATAAGAAACTAGTAAGGGGGCAAACACTTTTTCACACCTTTTTGTGAAGTGTTGCCACCTTGTGGAAAACTAGCTGGTATATAAAAGAAGCATATTTGTTTGTACAAATGATAAGCAGCTCTAAATAAGCTACAGTACACATACCTGCCCACAAAATTAACATATATTGATGTATATTCATATTTTTCTTCAATTTAGTCTCTTATTTCACCCCAGTGTAATGAACCGCCAACTAATCCAGCATATATATTGGGTTTTAATTTAATATCAGCTAAAGGCACACATGTTTATGTTTATTCTCTCCTCTCCTGTTCAGTGTGGATGACGATGTGTCCCAGGCCTGCCCTTACGTTTATGTGAACCACACGGGCCACATCCGCTACGACAGGATGCTGAGGCTGGTTAGCGCCTGTAACCTACAGATCTTCAGTTTCCCGTTCGACATACAGAACTGCACCTTCACCTTCGGCTCCTACATGCACACCAGTAACTGCTCCACCTTCGCTGCGTTTCACTGCACTGTGTGTTTCGGTGGAGGCCCACTCAACACTTTTATAAGGGATGTCAGGGAGTGGAATGGAAGTTAAACATATTTATTACTCATTTAAAAAAGGCGGACAATTAAAAATGTTATCATTTAATTTAATCTTTTCTTTTCTTTTTTAACAATTACATTTAAGAGTAAATAACCACTATTTTAAGGCAAGTTACTGGATGGATGGATGGATGGATGGATGGATGGATGGATGGATGGATGG
>CAIGQQ010029527.1:156605-174293 GCA_903798035.1 Danio albolineatus
ATGCTAACAGGTATGAATATTAAACAGTGTAGTTTAGTGTCTGTAAAAGCTGATTGCGTCTCATTTGGCGAAACTGCTTTTAAATATGTTTAGTTATTGAAATCCACAGACACAGACTGTAAAACTGCCATTAAAAAACTCTTAAATGCTAAGCTTCAGTCTAAAAATGTATTTGATCAATCTTCTTAGTTAATATGAGAACCAACTCAATTCTTGAAGTTTTTGCGGACAACTTGATTGTTTTATGTTCAATCCACTTCAAATTGGGACGAAGTTACCTTATTTAACAGATTGTATGTGTATGTTTAGTGTAAAATATTGTCATTTTCGCAATGTCACTTTAAAATACAGTAACATACTACATACAAGGCGCCACGGTAGCGTAGTGAGTAGCACGTTTGCCTCACAGCAAGAAGGTCGCTGGTTCGAGCCTCGGCTGGGTCAGTTGGCGTTTCTGTGTGGAGACTGCATGTTCTCCCCGTGGTTGCGTGGGTTTCCTCCGGGTGCTCCGGTTTCCCCCACAGTCCAAAGACATGCGGTACAGGTGAATTGGGTAAGCTAAATTGTCCGTAGTGTATGTGTGTGAATGAGAATGTATGGATGTGTTTCCCAGAGATGGGTTGTGGCTGGAAGGGCATCCGCTGCGTAAAACAAATGCTGGATAAGTTGGCGGTTCATTCCGCTGTGGCGACCCCGGATTAATAAAGGGACTAAGCCGAAAAGAAAATGAATGAATGAATGAAGCTGTCGTGCTGCTTCATATTTTTTAGTCCTAAAGAAATCTTTATAGTTTGGTGATGTGAAACATTTCTTATTATAATTACCACCCAGGCTCATTCTGCTACGTCCTCTTGCACTTTTTGTTTTCGCGAATCCAAGAGAGGCGGCTGCGTGCGGTTTTTGAGACCTCAAATTTCTCTCAAGAGTGCCGTTAGCGTCCGCTGTTCTCGCGTAAACCCACTAGAGGCTGCTGTCGGTTGACTGTTCGGCTGACCATTCGACTGACCCACCCTCCTCCTTCCCTAAACACCAACCAACAACAGCAATCCAGAATAAAAGAAAAGCCCTCGTCTCATTTTTACCACGTTTTCAGACTTTACCACATTCTCACCCTGTTATTCACTGCTTTATTTCATTATTTGGATTCTGTTTGTGTCTGACCTGCTTTCTGAAAGCACTCCTCACCGGACTCGAACTTCATCATCGTGGTCAACTCCTCACTGCGTCTCGAGTCCGCCGAAGAACACGCCAAGCTAACAGGACAAACTGGTTGCAGCGGGGAAAGTCGTCCACACGAGGCGAGCGTTCGGCTGGTAAGCGCGAAAAGAAACAGCGTACCCCGTAGCTTTCATTTAAAAAATGAAACGCAGTCATACGCACCTCTGACTACATAATGTGTGACTCCAGAAACGTTCGTGGAACTGCGTTTTCACAATGAGCCTGGGTTGTATAATTAAGTGTCGAAAGCTGTCGTGCTGCTTCATCTTTTTAATCCTTAAGAAATCTTTATAGTTTGGTGATGTGAAACATTTCTGATTATAATTAAGTGTTGAAAGCTGTCGTGCTGCTTCTATTTTTTTCGTGGAACTGGTAGACAATACTGTTCATTAAAAAATATATGTTTTCTTTAATTAATTGAGCAAACATCAAACTATATACATTATACTATTTTAAATAAAAAACAACAACAAAAAAGCTATTTTTATCTGAAATGCACTTAAAAAAAGGACGATGCTGCTTGTTTTATTTAACGTGTTGAAACGACACAATTCTTGATGTTTTTTTGTGACAACTCAATTGTTTTATGTTCATTCATTTATTTTCTTGTCAGCTTAGTCCCTTTATTAATCCGGGGTCGCCACAGCGGAATGAACCCCCAACTTATCCCGCATTTGTTTTACGCAGCGGATGCCCTTCCAGCTGCAACCCATCACTGGGAAACATCCACACACACTCATTCACACACATACACTATGGACAATTTAGCTCACCCAATTCCCCTATACCACGTGTTTGGACTTGTGGGGGAAACCGGAGCACCCGGAGGAAACCCACACCAACACGGGGAGAACATGCAGACTCCACACAGAAACTGACCCAGCCGAGGCTCGAACCAGCAACCTTCTTGCTGCGAGGCGACAGCACTACCTACTGCACCACCGTGTCACCCTGTTATATGTTCAATCCTCTTAAATGTGTAAATAGTAACTTAATTCCGTCATGTTGTGCCAACACAAATCTACTATGTGTAACCCAGCATTTATTACAGTGTGAATATCGTTATTTTAACGTTTCGGTTTTCACAAAACTACAATATAAGAAAAAATGTTTTCAACTTTGATAACTTTAAGAATAAGTACTAATGATCGAATACTAATAAGCATTTATCATAATAAAACAGCAAATCAGCATATTATAATGCTTTCTGAATGATCATCTGAAACCTGAAGTAATGATGAAAAGTAATGATGCTAAAAAAAAAACTCCTACTGATCCCAGACTTATGACCTATAAATTAAGAGTATACCGTATGTAATGCATGAGTTACAGTAAATAAAATATCAATGGGAATAATCAGTTGCCTGAAACATCTGACAAAACAGACGGTATGAAATGGCATTAAGTTGAAGCTCACAACAAAAGTCTGATTTCTTACTTTGAAAGATTAGATAGGAGCAAACACAGAGCTGAAGACTCGCTGAGAATCCAGCAGCCTGTAACGATGAGTTAACACACACACAATACATGTTTAATAATCCCGTAAATCACTCAAAACATATTATTTCACCACTGTGTCTTACCTGTGGTCTTGAGAGCAAACCAACATCCATAGGAAGGTAGTTTGGAGTTCGAATGCTATACACTTTTATCTCAAGAGTTCACTACGGATCGAAATGAGCCTTCATATGAAACTATACACACCAAAGTGTGATTTGCTTAGACCGAATAAAACCAGAGCATTTTCATTTATTTCATAATCCCAGAATAGGAAAAGCCGAATGCAAAGCGGGAGATGTGTGATGTAAAATACAGTGGGTTTTCTGGTATTGCAGTATTTTACATACAGAGTGTACGGCTACAACGATTTGGATAGATCTCTGTGGACCTGCTTCCCGATATGGGACCATTTGAAAGCTTAGAATCTCTATTTTCTGGGAATATGTATTGATACTGTAAGAAACTTATTTACACTTGATTAACAGCACCCCCTTACAAAAAGGCATTACTATATTTCATTTACAGTAACTCTTTCATATGATAAAGACAAAATGTGTTTTTTTCTGTGTTTTTTTATTATATATAATGCACAGAGTGTGTAGTACACTGCAAAAAATGCTTTACTTACTTCGATTTTTTGTCTAATTTCAAGTCCAAAAATCTAAAAATTCTTAAATCAAGAAGAATTGTCTAGACAAGCAAAACATATTGTCTTGATTTAAGAAATAATATGCCAAATTGAAGTCAGTTTTTCCTTAAAACAAGCAAAGTAATCTGCCAATGGGTTAAGCAAAATAATCTTGTTTTTCCTTTTGACCTAAGATTATTTTGCTCACCCCATATTTAGCTTGTTTTAAGGAAAAACTCACCTCAATTTCAATTACAATAACTCTGGCGTCCTACATGATAAAGACAGAATGTGTTTTTTCCTCAGTGTATGCCACCATCTTAAAATATAAAACTAAACTGTCCATAGTTTGCTAAAATACACAGAACCTGAGTTACACACTCATTTTTTTATCACAATTAACAGCATTTTATTGTTGTAATTTCCTGTAAGATGATACCAAAATACTACATTCACACCTCCACATGTGGGTATAACGGCAGCATGTAAGAGGATATGAGAGGAGAAAGAGGAGAAAATGACAGATGTTAGTCAATACAGGACCAAATTCCACCATTGTTGTGAAAGGTACACCTTAAAAGGTAAATACTCAAAGTAAATAAAATGAGATAAAATGTCACATTCAATGTTATTTTTGACATGTTTTGTGTCCACATTGGATAATTTGGTAACCCTTTACAACACTGTAAAAGATATAAAGTTGAGTTAACTTAATATTTTAAAGCAAAAAATTTTTGAGTTTTTTAAGCTTCGTTGGATCAAGTCGTGCCAAACGCCATGGTGGTGTAGTGAGTAGCACATTCGCCTTACAGCAAGAAGGTCGCTGGTTCGAGTCTCGGCTGGGTCAGTTGGCGTTTCTGTGTGGAGTCTGCATGTTCTCCCCGTGTTGGTGTGGGTTTCCTCCGGGTGCTCCGGTTTCCCCCACAAGTCTAAAGATATGCGGTACAGGTGAATTGGGTAAGCTAAAAATTGTCCGTAGTGTGTGTGTGTGTGTGTGAATGTATGGATGTTTCCCAGTGATGGGTTGCAGCTGGAAGGGCATCCGCTGCGTAAAACAAATGCTGGATAAGTTGGCGGTTAATTCCGCTGTGGTGACCCCGGATTAATAAAGGGACTAAGCTGACAAGAAAATGAATGAATGAAGTTGTGCCAAATTAAATTTTTAAGTTGACTGAAAAGGCTGCTTTAAGTCAAGGATACTTTATGGAATAATTTAGCACAACTTCAGACATTGAAGCTTAATAAACTCAAAATTTCTTTGCAGCCTGTTGCTTTAAAATTTGTAAGTTAACTCAACTTTATATTTTTTAAAAGATACGGAGAAATCAAAATGTAAAGTCTCCTCAACTTAATTTTTTACTTTTATTGAACAAACAGTTCCAAACATGCAGTTAAATCATTTTTATGAGTGCACTGTAAAAATAAAAAGTTGACTTAAAATTTTAAAGCAACCGGCTGCAAAGAAATGTTGAGTTTATTGAACTTCAGTGGTTGAAGTTGAGCCGAATTATTTTTTTAAGTTGACCAAAAAGGCTGGTTTAAGTCAATTGTACTTTTCTTTTTATAATTATTTTTTCAGGGTTTTCACTTTTAACAGACAGTATAGTAGAGAGTATTGACAGGAAAGCATGGGGAGTAGAGAGAGGGGAAGGACCGGCATAGGACCACGAGGCAGGAATCAAACTCAGGTCGCCGTGAACACCGGAGTGCATGTGTCGGCACACTTACCACTACACCACTGGCACTGACAAGTCAATTATACATTACGGAATAATTTGGCACAACTTCAAACACTGAAGCTTAATAAACTCAACATTTCTTTGCAGCCGGTTGCTTTAAAATTTTAAGTTAACTCAACTTTTTATTTTTTGAAGATATGAAGAAATCAAAATTTAAAGTCTCCTCAACTTAATTTTTTACTTTTATTGAACAGACAGTTCCAAACATGCAGTTAAATCATTTTTATGAGTAAATTGATCTCTGAGCTCAAAAATATGTCCACATAACTTACTTACAATTTTAAACTGAATAAACAATTTGTAAGTTGGATTTTTTATAGTCTACCTTAAAAGGTAAATACGCAAAGTAAATAAAATTAGATTAAAATGTCACATTAAACGTTATTTTCGACATGTTTTGTGTCCACATTGGATAATTTGGTAACCCTTGACAATAACAGTATATGATTAATGATGTACCATTAAACTAGACATTATTATGACCTAATGATAAGATAAAGGCATGTGCTAATCATGAATTAACGCTAGCTACAACACGACTCACATAAATAATGGCTTCCTTATTCACTTGCTAGTACATGCTTGTTAATTAATGTTTTAATTAACAATTTGGTTTAAGCGAAATGTAACCCTCATGACTTGTTCATGTATGTTTATGCCATGACTTTACTTGAAGGGGCACATTATCTCCTACTCGTTCTTAACTACTCGTGAACTCCTAAGTTTAAACTGTTCATTATGAAGCAGACAGAACACTTTTCTATTGTTTTCCAATGTAAACACGCAACGGACAGGCAGACATGATGTACATTAGCAGGTAAGACTGAGTTAATGTCAATGTGCCCCTACAAGTAAAGTCATGACAGATATATAAGACATGATATATATATATATATTTCAGTTCATGTTGCTTATTAATTAAAAAACCTGAATTAACAAGTATTTCCTAGTACTGGGTTGCAGTTGGAAGGCCAAGTTGTTAATGTTGGATAAGTCGGCGGTTCATTCCACTGTGGTAACCATTAATGAATAAAGGTACTGAGCCGAAGCAAAATGAATGAATGAAAGTAGCTATTATTCATACTTGAACTCATGTTGAAGTTAACATTAGTGCTTGATTAACTCGTCAATAATAATGTTTAATTTAAATATTAGCACATTATTATTCATGTACTGTTTCTGTAAGGTGTTACCGATAATTTCAGTAGAACTTCAACGGGTCATTCACAGCTGATTGGCCTGACTGCATCTGCCGAGTCGACAGGCTTCACAGTGAGCCGTTTCGTGCGGTCCATCAATCCTGCCGTTGAACGCTGGGGCTCTGTTTGCCTCTCCCAGGTATTCCCTGTAGCATCCCATGCGGATCTTTGTAACAAGTTTCTCCATCAGCACATCCATGTTTTCCACTGGGAACTGTGGATGCTCCCACTGTGGTGCAGAGCACGTCTTGCACTCCTGTTTGAAGCCTCGCAGTTTAATGGTTCCTCGTCTACATGCCGTGTTCAGGTTGAAATGAAACACCACCTTCACTTTTGTAGACCCCCAGCCTCTTCTGCACAGGGAACATCTGAACCTACGAATCAAATGAAGAATTGATCTGTTTGTGCATTTACTCACACTCACATTTGTGTAATTTTGTATTGATTAACCAGATTAGACTAACGTTTGGATGTTAAATATGTTAAGCTACATAAATTAGTATGTTTGTAGCACAGAATAGCTTGCTGCTAACATGTTTCTAACATAAATTAGCACACTTTAGCATATTTCTTGCATTAATTTGTTGTGAGAATGAATTGGCATGTTGCTAGATCATTGATTCATTATGTTAATAACATGAATAAGCATGTTGTAGCATGTATTAACCTGTTAATAGCATGGATTACCATGTTGTACACATGTATTTCTGTTGCTAACAAGACTAAATCATGATAGCACAGTGCTATCATGAAACAAAACTTTGCTCGCATGTTTCGAGCATGTTTTTATTATTTAATAATACATGTTAAAGTGTACTTTGGTCAATCGTAGCTGAGTGGTTAAGAGTTAAACAATACCAATTCTGTTTGTGCATCTACACACACTCATTTGTGTGATTTTGTATCAGTCAACCAGATTAGACTAACGGTTTGATGTTAATATGCTAAGCTACATAAATCCGCATGTTTGTAGCACAAAATAGCATGCTGCTTACAAGTTTCAAACATGAATTAGCACATTTCAGCATTTTTCTTGCATTAATAAGTTGTTAGAATGAATTGGCATGTTGCTAGCACGTTGATTGATTATGTTAATAACATAAATTGGCATGTTGTTAGTATGTTATAGCATGAATTAGCCGGTTAATAGCATGAATTAACAGGTTGTAAACTTGTTTTTCTGTTGCTAACAAGACTAAATCATGATAGCACAGTGCTATTATGAAACAAAACTTTGCTCGCATGTTTCCAGCATGTTTTTATTATTAAAAAATACATGTTACAGTGTACTTTGGTCAATCATAGCCTAGTGGTTAAGAGTTAAACATTACGGTTACAGGTTTCTAACATAAATTAGTACATTTTAGCATATTTCCTGCATTAATATGTTGTTAGTGTAGCAAAAAGTAAAAGCCACAACAGTTAGAATGAATTAGCATGTTGCTAGCACGTTGATTCATCATGTTAATAACATGAATTAGCATGTTGTCAGTATGTTGTAGCATGAATTAGCCTGTTAATAGCATGAATTAACAGGCTGTAAACATGTTTTTCTGTTGCTAACAAGACTAATTCATGATAGCATAGTGCTTGATAATTGTTATCATGAAATTAAACTTTGCTCGCATGCTTCCAGCATGTTTTTATTATTAAAAAGTTTATGTTCAAAGTACATACTTTGGTCAATCGTAGCCTAGTGGTTAAGAATTAAACGTTACCAATTCAAATCCAGATTTCACTTCAACAGGTTGCAAACCTTTTTTTTTAATAGCATTTATGATTTTGCACAATTTTTATGTTTTATTTTGTCCCTCTTTGTTAAAGATCTATCAAAAATTTATGTTGCTTGTCTCCAAGCTAAACTAGTCAACATAAAATAATGAAATATTATGATTTTTTAATAACATGATAAGGGTTTCCATTAAAAAAAGGTTACACTTTAGCTGAAGTATCAATTCTCGCTATTAACTAGTGGCTTATTATTACCCAGCTATTATTAAGACATTGGCTGTTAATTATTACTTATAAAGCACATATTCTGCATGATCCTTTTCTACATCCTACCCAAAACCCAACTACTACCTTAATTACCAACCACTAACTATTAATAACCAGTAAATTATTAATTAATGAAACAAAAGTCAAAGTTAATGTTTCATTATTAGTATCGTATCATAGTATCATATTTCCTTATATAATATAAACCAACATTGTAAGCAGAAAACATGCTTGATATCTTTTAATATGCCAAATCTGTGCTCTTACTGTGCAAAGGAGCCAGAGATGTACTGATGCCAATGAAGAGCTGTAATATCTTCTTGGATAGTCTCGTCGATTTCAATGGTCCACGCGTCTCCGTGGAGCTCTCCTGCTTTCTTCTGCAAAGCACTGTTCCACAAAGATGCCATGTCTCTTTCTTTATCGCAGCCTGACAGGAATGAAGCACTGCCTTATCACCTACTGTATATATATATATAGCCACTTTCTTCCTTCTTCAGAAACAAAACTGAAACTTACAGGTCAGGTCCTGTTTTCCACAACACGAAAGGGAAAGTGGGAGACTGATTATGAAACATGCCAGAATAAAAACTTATGACTCTTAATGATTCAGTCGACAACTCAAAACTTCTTGTGTGAACACTTGAGCAACAAACAAAAACAAACAAGACTCCCCTTCTTACTCAAAGGGCCATGAAACACCAGAACACATGTGTTGAGCTGTTGACAGTCATATCCGTGTCCTGCGCTGCTATAAACACTATTAGGACATGTAAATTTGACCAAAGAGTGAAAATTGGTTGTTTTTGCGTTATTTCAAGCAAATTCGTTCTTCCGGTTTGAGACGAGTGTTTGAAGCTGCGTCACGCCGATGAGATCCTCGCGTGTATTCCAGCGTGGAGAGTGGACGTCTGTACCGGCGAGTGCATCGTGACGTCTCTGAGCGTGCGGCATTAATTCATGAGAAGGACGTTGTTCAACCCAATCAGCGCGCTCTATTTCATTAATATGCATGACAGCTTCAAAGAATGTAGCTGTTACAGCGGTTAGACGGCAGAGCGACGCCAGGGTGACAAAACAAGTGGAAGAATAAGGATTGTTTGGAGACGCAGGTCTTCAGTGTTGCGTTTATAAATGTTTTGCTTTCATTTCCCCGCTATGAGAGCGCAGCTGGACTCACGGTGGATTACAGCGCACGCGACGCGCGACAGAAATGCGTTTATAAGAAACATTTTCACCCGAGAGCTTTCCACATCTGGAAATGGTGAAATCCGGATCTGCCACTCGTCTTCTTTTAAACAATACACAGCTCCAGTTGGTGTTCATCGTCCTGTCAGCTGATTGGTCAGTAGGCGATCAGTGGTGTTTGTGTGTTTATTCAGATGGTGAAGTTAGTGTGTATCGTCAGCAGTACTCTCTCAGTGTTTACAGACAGACCTCAGTCAAGTGATTAGAACTGTTGTTGAGTTTACAGCACGTTAATATCACTACAGTATTATAGACTGAAAGATCCGTGTAAAGTGTTTTTAGTGACAGAATAGTGTATACTATTTATAGCGTATTATATTATAGTGTATATTTATTTATATACTACTAGTGTATAGCGTCCTTTCTGACGCTGCCTACCGAGAGCATCTAGTAACCGAGAAATGCGGAGGATTGTTTTTCCTGAAATACGCCATGCGTTTCAAATACTCCATTAAATCTGCACTCCTCCAGCAGTTACTCACATTTAATATCTGGTTTGTCACGGGGGACACGCAGGAAATGCTCCTGAATAAACGTGAAAGTGCCAAACTGCAGTTAAAGTCCACAAATTAATAATTTGGCAAATAATTCCCTGACTGACGTCCATGTAAACACAGTCACTGTCTTTCTCCTCTGCGTCTGTGTGTTTGTTTCAAAGTCAGCGCGTGCCCAAATGGAAACTCCCATTTTTATGCAAAATTTTCTCCCCCGACACGCCCACCTAAACAGAGCTGGACACGCCCACTTTCCTGAGCTTTTCCAAACTAGAGGTGTGAAAACACCACGCTGAGACTGGGGGGTTTCGTGGCCCTTTAAGGTGCCTTGCCACTGCACACGACATTCAGACACGACTGTCGGAATATGCCCCCTTGTGGCAGTCATGCAGAATTTTCGCATTTTCAGTTTACCGTGCACTATTCGAGAGCTTGCAGTACCTGAAATAAAGAAGTCCAAAAGCAAGAGGCTTAATCCTCCTTGTGTTCACCACAGTTGAATGAATGAATACTAGAAATTCATAGAGATAGATAGAATGTGTAGACAGCATAAAAAACTATATATATATACTAAACATCCAAAACAGCACACAAGTTCAGTGGTGCAGCACAAAATATTGATGACTTTACTTTGATGGTCTCTATTGCACATTTTGTTGACAAAAAGTTGGATTGCAACTACATGCCATTCTCATTTGAGTATCAGTAGACTGTCTGCTTAATACCTGCTGATACTGCTCCGTCAACAAACATTTAACTGACTGATCAGTAACTTTGCAAGTACATGTCAATTTACACTAACCCTAACCCCAACCCCATCAGTCCACCTATAATCTAATGAGAATTAGTCAACATGTAGATGCAATGTAACTTAAATTCAACCAAATGCGTTAAAGGGATCAGCAATATAAAGTGATACCAATATATTTAGTTGTAAGTAACTTAGTTTAACCTCTATGTCACAACTAGGCTAAGTTTTAACATGCGCACTGCTGGTGCAACTGGCCCCAGGACACCGGCCCTCCAGGACAGAGTTTAGTGACCTCTATTCTAAAGGTTTCAGGGGCTCACTGTCAGTGAACAACTCAATATTTTGACTTATTGGACTAGTTTGTACTGAAATTGTACAGAAACTACATAAATAGAACACAAATATACTGACAGTTATATGTACCATAGATGGTTATGGGTCAATGATGCTAACATTCGAGTTTTTGTGTTCACGAATCCACCAGAGGGCGCTGTGTACACTTTTTGAGATCTCAAATTTCTCTTGTGTGTGCCATTTGTGCCTGTTATTCTCGCATAAATCCACCAGAGGCTGCTGTTGACTGACTGACCGACCGACCGACCCTCCTCCTTCCCTAAACCCAACCAATAGTGTTTTCAAAAGCACTGATTGACCAACGCCAACCCACTTCCATAAACCCAACCGACAGTGTTTTCAAAAGCAATCCAGAAAAAGAAAAGCCCTCGTCTTATTTTTTTACCACGTTTTCAGATTTTACCACATTCTCACCCTGTTTTTACGTATTTATTTGAGACTTCTGTTTATGTCTGACCTGCTTTCTGGAAGTGTTCTTCCCCAGACTTGAATCCGATCCTCGTGTTCAGTTCCTCTCTGCGTCTCAAGTCGCTGACGTACATGGTGAGCTACTGGACAACTTGGTAACAGCAGGAGCTGTCCATACGGAGGTAAGCATTCAGCTGGTAAGCGCGAAAAGGAACCGACGAATGACCCTGTAGTGTTCGTTTTAAAGACGAAATGCAGCGGTACGTACGTCTGGCTACATCATTTGCAATCTCTAGAAATGTATACAGGGCTACGCTTTCAGAATGAGCCTGTGTTGCAATTTCTCCTCATTCTTTAGTAATACTATCTGGCTTTTTGGCTTAAAAAGGAGAAATCACTCAGCCCGTGACTCAGTGGTCAGTGGGAGTAATGTTTTGGCCACCAGGGGGACGTTCCTATAATCAAAATGGTGTGACGTCATGAGAAAATCAACAGCATTCATTCATTTTCCTTCAGCTTAGTGCCATATTAATCAGGGGTCGCCACAGCGGAATGAACCGGCAACTATTCCGACATATGTTTTATGCAGCGGATGCCCTTCCTGGTGCAACCCATTACTGGGAAACACCCATACATTCTCATTCGCATGCTAAGGACAATTTTTGTTCACCCAATTCACCAATACTGCATGCGTTTGGACTGTGGGGGGGAAACCGGAGCCGCCGGAGGAAACCCACACTACATGGGAAATCAATAGCAATACAATGCAAATATCAATGTCAAAGCAAACCCTTTAAGATCTCTAAAATATAAGCTCTGTTTATTTCCTCAAGATTTATTTGAGTCCACATTGCATACTTCATCATCATCAGGGAAACAAGTTATTTGAATAAATTACGGATCAGTTAAAGCATTGATGGAGGCGTTCTCAGTTGGCCTGACTGCAGATGCCGAGTCGACAGGCTTCACAGTGTTCGCTTTCATGCGGGCCGTTAACTCTGCCGCTGAACACCGAGGGCCTGTTATTCTCGCCCAGGTTTTCCCTGTAGCATCTCATGCGGATCTTTTCGACAAGTCTCTCGATCAGCACATCGATGTTTTCCACAGCGAAGTTGGGATCCTCCATTCGAGCGTCGTTGCATCGCCTGCACTTCTGTTTGAAGCGTCGCAGTTTGACGGTTCCTTGTCTCCTCGCCTCGTTCAGGTGGAAATGAAAAACCACCTGCACTCTTTTAGACACCCAGTCTCGTCTACACAGGGAACACCTGAACCTGCGAATTAAATGGAGATCGGATCGGTTTAGTGGATGACATCCCAGAAATGAAAACAGCTGATGGAATATACACTAACCTGCGCATTATTCAGACACTAGATGGAGACACACAGTCAGAAACACACAGATGACTGAAACAGCTGATGGAGTATACACTAACCTGCGCATTATTCAGACACTAAATGGAGACCACAGTCAGAAACACACAGCTGACAGAAGCAGCTGATGGAGTATACACTAACCTGAACATTATTCACTCACTAGATGGAGACTCACAGTCAGAAACACACAGATGACAGAAACAGCTGATGGAGTATACACTAACCTGCGCATTATTCAGACACTAGATGGAGACACACAGTCAGAAACACACAGATGACAGAAACAGCTGATGGAGTATACACTAACCTGCGCATTATTCACACACTAGATGGAGACACACAGTCAGAAACACACAGCTGACAGAAGCAGCTGATGGAGTATACACTAACCTGCGCATTATTCACACACTAGATGGCGCCAAACAGTCAAAAACGCAAAATCAAATCTAAACAATATTGTATATTATAACTACATGTTATTAACAGTTGTTAACATTTAACATTACTTTTGCTTACATTAGTTAAAGAAACGCTCTTCTTTACTTAAAAAAATAGGCTTATTTAATAAAACAGTACGTTAAACAGTAAGTTTTAACAATTTTTGAAACCATGTAGACAAAGCACTTTTAGCTTAGCTTAGCATAGATCATTGGATCAGATTAGACCATTAGCATCTCACTTCTAACTCAAATAGCCTAATAGCCTAAATTTAACATTAACGGTAAACATGTCCCTTAATTCCGATTGGTTGATTGGAATGTTGTGCATCATTTGTCATAGTTCTTGGACAAGATGGTGTTTTTAAATGAAGATCTCGCTCTGTTTTGGACAGCAGCGCAGTACAATAATGGATGAAGTAACACCATAAACGAATTTCATTTCACGTTTAATTCAAGCACTGTTAAGTATCTGTGTTTGTTTGTAAGTACTTTACCAGGCCTCGAATACATACGTCTGAAATTCAAGTAGCTTTCGAGAAGTGTTTGAACCCTGTTTATTGTGTGCCCTACCTTGCGAAGGATCCAGAAATGTATTGGTACCAGTCCCGAGCCTGTCCGTGTGGCTCAATAGAGTCGTCTATGGTAACGTGCCACGTGTCCTCGTGAAGATCGCTCGCTTTCTCCTGCAGAGAACTTTCCCACAGCATCGACGCCATTGCTTTTATCCTCAGTGATGTCCTGTCCTGTTATCCTCATCCACTCAGTATATACTGCACCGCTGATCTCTCCATTCACAGGAAACGAAACTGAAACTAAGTATCCTGTTTCTTCAACACTAAAGTGAACTCTGCTTCACGAGTCAAACTAACAGACTCTGCACCAGCTGGACTTTTGACTATAGTGGACTTTCTGCTGTTATCTGACACATAAATGCTACGGTGTATGCTACTGTATGTGTATTAAGACATATAAGTCTAGTGTGTAATGTGTTGACCTTGCCATAATATTAATATAGTGAAGTCTGTGTATTTTAAAGGGCACCTATCATGCAAAAGGCACTTTTATAAGGGGTTTAAGCACCGTTGTGTGGCAATATTGTGAATATACCTCGCTCCTAATGGTAAAAATGTAGTAATTTAATTATTTTTTTTATGAGCACACTTGATGAAAACAGTCTGTAGACACACTTTAATTTGAACTTTCTTCCTATTAGCTTCATTTTGTTTTGGAAAATTATTTGCTGCCTTCCTTCGCACTGAAATTTGATGAGTTTATTAAATCTCTTAGATTGGTTCACACAGGAAAAGTGATTAATAATTATGTTGGCAATGCTGCTGATGTCTCCTTATTGCGTTTCTGTATATGTATATTTATTATTATTTATTTGTCCAGCTAATTAAGATATTAATATCATTATTGTTACTGTTATCATATTCCTGGTTTGGTTTCTGATTGTTTGTCACTTAAAGCAGTAATAATAATAATAAAAATATGCTTTTCCAGTTGCTAGCTCTTATTTCCAGCAAGTAGCTACAGTTCATTTAGTCAATGAATGCTAGTTTAATCAAGCAGCACAGCGTCATCTTACTGGGGAAATGGCCATGATTCCACAGGTGAAAAAACAAATATTTTAAAATTTATATATTTATATATATATATATATATACACACACAACAGTTCTATCTTATAGCTGTGCGATATTCTGCAATAACAGCACAGCACAGCACAGCAGCAATGGTTTCTTCTGTTCTGACGTCAGCTGCAGATGTGAATAAACAGCGGAAGAAAGAGAAAGTAGTTCCTCCCCGGGTTGGTTTTTCTTTTTTATATACACAATTATGGCGTTGAACTATTGTAAAAACGCATTATCACACTCGTAGCAGTGCGATATGACTGTTCATCATCACTTGTTGGACACTAAGGCACGCCTCTCACCAGTGCCGATATGCAGCCATATTGCACTACTACGAAATATGACTATATTTATTCATATATATATATATATATATTTATACAGTTGAAGTCAGAATTATAAGCCGCCCTTTGATTTTTTCGTTTTTAAATATTTCCCAAATGATGTTTAACAGAGCAAGAAAATTTTCACAGTATTTCCTCTAATATTTGTTCTTCTGGAGAAAGTCTTATTAGTTTTATTTGGGCTAGAATAAAAGCAGTTCTTAATAGTGTTAAAGCCATGTTAAGGTCAATATTATTAGCCCCCTTCAGCAATATTAGTGTTGGATTGTCTCCAGAACAAACCACTGTTATACAATGACTCGCCTAATTACCCTAACTTTACCCTAATTACCCTAGTGAAGCCTTTAAATGTGACTGTAAGCTGAATACTAGTGTCCTGAAGAATATCTATTCTAATATTATTTACTGTCATCATGACAAAGATAGAATATATATATAATAAAATTATATATATAATTTTTTTATAAACGTTTTTATAAAACGTTTTATAAAAGTTTTTAGTGCACTATAATTAGAATCTTGACCCCCACATGAAAAATCATAATAAAAATAATAATAAATACAAATAAAATTGTAATTCAATAAACAAAAAAAACATAACTCATATCAATATAAAAAAATAAGGACATAAAACACAAAATTATTTGATAAAAAGATTACATTTCTAGTCTAACAGACATGCTTTAAATATGTATACTTTTAAATAGAAAATGTACGTCTTATATTGTCATGTCATTAGTTTTTCAATATTTCTTATGAAGCATATGCAGTTGTTTTCATGAATGATAAATGCCCTTAGATGAAAAATATCTGCCAAATTCTGTGAATTGATTTATACAGAACTGTTGGGTTTATGTACAATATAAACAACTGTAATTAAATAACCTAAAAATTACAAATAATTAATTACCTTAACTGGAAAAATGTAATTACAGTAACTATTACTTTGTACTTTGTAATCACTGCGTTCCCAACACTAGTGAAACTGTTAAATGCGTAACAGAGTGAAATAGTTGTTATTGTTTTAGCTCCATCTGCTGGACACAAGAGTACACACAAGGTGTCCAAATGCAGTATTTGTTCTTCTCTATTGACTTCTCATTTAAATGAGTGCAATCGGATATCAAGTAAGAGATAATAATCAGCTCATCTGCAAAACATGTGTGATCATTTAAATTTTTAGCATTTTAAGGCTATTTGTTTATTCTGTTACTTTAATTTCAGTTCCATTACTTTACTTTACTATCTCAGAATTCAGGCTCATGAACTCACTATTGAAAATTCCCACAGTTGTGAGATTATATCTGTTTCTAAGGAGAATAAAAGGTAGAATTACATGATATAAACAGAATTAAAAGTCATAACCTAAAATCTACACAGTTGCAATTGGCAGAAATGAAAATGGCAAATCTATGAACAACAACAACTGAACAGAATTGCGAGATATGAGATCAGATGTATTTTCTGCTGCATATTCACTAATAATCACTAACCCTAACCCTTTATATTATATATTATTATATATTTTTCAAATATTTTCCAAATGATATAAAGCAGAGCCAGGAATTTCTCACAGTATTTCCTCTAATATTTCTATATCTAATATATCTAACATATTCCTCTGTAGAAAGTCTTATTTGTTTTATTTTGGCTAGAATAAAAGCAGATTTTCATTTATAAAAACAATTTTAAGGTCAATATTATAAGCCCCCTTCAGCAATATTTTTCCCCATTGTCTACAGAACATTAAGCTATTAATAATAAGCTAATCATGGGATGCCATGATGCCCAATGTGATGTGTGTTCATTGACTGCTATTAATAATAATAACAATAATAATTAAATGACATATTTTAACCAAACTGTTGGGTTTGTTCATATTTGACCCAGCTTTAAATGATAACAACCCAGTATTTAGTTTTAAGATCCAGAAGACACCCTATAATATTGCCTTTTCTTCTGGGGAAAGTCTTATTTGTTTTATTTAGGCTAGAATAAAAGCTAATAATGGCCTTTTTCATCCTAACTGTTGGGTTTGACCATATTTGACCCAGATTTTGGCTTAAAACAATTATGATTATATAATGAGGGAGAATCATTTCTGAAAACATATATAATTAGGATAAATGAGTATGCAAGACAACCTTAATTCCCATGTTTTTTTTATTTTATTATTTTTTGATATATATATATTATGTATTATTATATATTTTTCTAATATTTTCTAATTGATATACAGCAGATTCAGGAATTTCTCACAGTATCTCCTCTAATATTTTTTCTTCTGGAGAAAGTCTTATTTGTTTTATTTAGGCTAGAATAAAAGCTGATAATGGCCTTTTTCATCCCAGCTGTTGGG
>CAIGQQ010029528.1:0-21526 GCA_903798035.1 Danio albolineatus
AAAAAAAGGTTTAAAGTTGGTTATTTCTATATTTTTCTGTAGCATGTCAGTTTGAAATATTAATTTACATTTCTAAACACTATTTTTGTTATTAATTGTAATTATACAGTGAGATTATTGTCTGCACAAGGAGTCTCCACACAGCCAGTGCTCCACACCAATATCTGATCTGATCATCATCCAGTCTTTCTGCAATGACATGAAGGAACAGAACAAACTACGTCAAACTCACCCCAAGAGAACTTTGGCAACATCTCTCTAAGATGCTTCAGAAAACCTACCTGCAAAGCTACCTGAAAAACTGTGGGCAAGTGTACCAAGTATTTATTTTATTTAATTAATATAATTAATTGATAATTGATAAATAAAATATATCCATGCATTATTTTTGAAAGCATCCTCATTTTACAGCATTTTTACACACATGCCTAAACCTTTAAATAGTACTGAACGTTTGCAGGTAGGTTTGTGGAGCATCTTAGAGATTTAGTTGCCAAAGTCATTCTGAATTTAGTTTTGTCTCAGTTTGTTCTGTTTCTTCAAGTCATTCCAGACAGACTTGATGATGATCAGATCAGATCTCTGTGTGCACTGACTGTAATTGTCAGGGTTCTGCCACTCCAGTCTTGTTAATTCCCACTGTTTCATTCCCAGTGTCTTGCGTTCAGTCCTCTGTTGTGATTAGTGCGTGGTGTATGTTTACATGTCGTCATGTGAGCACGCAGTTAATGAGTTCTCTCATTGGCTGCGTGTTCTAGTCTTTATGTGCGCACATGGCTTGTGTTGTCATGTGCTCTCCCGTCTATTGTCTAGCACCACCCTCCTTGTTAACCCATTATTAGTCTATTATGTTCACCTGTTTGTTTGTTAATTATTTCTGCTTTATATTCTCCTCATGTCTGCTGTCCTGTCTATTGTCTAGCCCCACCCTCCTTGTTAACCCATTATTAGTCTATTATGTTCACCTGTTTGTTTGTTAATTATTTCTGCTTTAAATTCTCCTCATGTCTGCTGTCCTGTGCCAGTTTGTCGTCGTTATTAGTCCTGTCTTGTTCTAGTCCTGATCCCTGCCAGCATGTCAAGTTTGTTTGTTTATTTGTTTTATTAATGTTTTCCCCCTCGGGGTAGTTTATTTTGCCTTTTTAATTTTATTTTTATTATAACTAAAATTCCCATTTCATGCTGCAATTGAGTCCTCATCCTTTTTTCCCTACTACAACTGTGACAGTAATAGTCATTGCTCTAGTTTTCAGTCAAATGATTGAATTCCCAGATTTGCCATCAACAAAATAAATGAAATTTCACTATATTAAAACAGAAATAAGTGATTTTTTTTTTCAAAATAAGTGAAAAATCTTGTCAACCTGAATTTTGAAACTCTAGTATGCATGAAAATACAGTAAGTATAATAAGGAGAGATTTAAATGATTTCCCAAAACTAATTATGCAAAGTATAATAATATAATAAATATGCTTTACGTTGGTTAGTCAGATTAAGCAGTCGGGTCTATCCCGTTTACCTCATCAACAAAGAGCTCCAGGACAAAGGTGGCCACACTGCCATTGATGCCAATGAATAGGTTGATGCAGGTGAGCACCACATAGGCAGTACTGGGCACGGAGAAGATGAACGACGCTGGGTACATAAGTGGAGTGATAGACCAACTGCGGCAGAGACAAACCAAAAACACACTGATTTATGCTCGCGACGAGCACTCCAGGGAAAAAACACACAATATTTTTTTTCATATATGCACTAACAAGAGTGTTATAATCTTTTCTCACCCATACAACAACAGTAGAAGCACCAGTGCGGGCAGATTCTTCTCAGATACATATGATTCCTGCTGGAAGCTGATAAAGATGATGACCACCATAGTGGCCGGTACTGTATAGTTTACCTGAAACGCAATAACAACAGAAACATGAAACAATAAGCATTAGACTTTCATACATTAGACTTTTAGCATTCGACTTTTAGACATTTATCATCCGCATCAATCTCGCAGAACTGACCATGTCCCAAACGTAGTTGGTGGTCCAGTACAGGATGGGTTTCACTCCACTGACAAACTGTAGGTGTTTTGATTTACTGACCCGTTCCTCAATAAGAAACAGGACAAAACTAGCAGGAACGAAGGACATGGCAAAAATGACACATATGGACACCAGAACATCCACAGAGGTGGTCATCCTGCAAAGATCACAGAGAAAAGATAAACACATTTTCAGATTTTGTGGCCGTATTCACACCATTATCCTGTTTGAATGGGTTCTCAGTCAGCTGGATGTTCAATTAACGCAGAGAGCGCATGCAACTATTTCCAATATTCACAAATGATTGTTGTATATCGCTACCCAAGAGCAACAATCACAAACAAATTGTAAAACGCCAGTAAAGTAGCCCTTAGGATATACCAATTCATCATGTTCAAATAGAAAATGAGTAATGAATATATACAGGCAAAGTAACTATCCATAAGCCTAAAAGATAATAGCACGTGTTTTTTCAGAGAATCTAACAAATACTAAATTATTATTTCAAACATAATTGACATATTTTCAACTTTTTGCATATAGTACAATTATATATTTGCAAATATAATTTACATATTTGCAAAAAAGTAAACATTATGATGTATCCAAAGGAATGCTGGGCAAAGATTAATCACATCTGAATTAAACATATTTTTGACATTTGTATGTATTATATTTATGTATTATTTATATGTAATACACACACATATATAAAAAGAAAGGCTATACAAAACTTTCTTTTGCATAGATATGTAAATTAATATATAATTTGCATCATATACTTATATACATATAAATTTTCTCAAATACTGTATATCTATGCATGTGATTATTTATAAATGCATAATAAATATACACAGTAAACGCACACATATATTATGTCACAACAAATCTTGGATGTGATTGATCATGATTCATCTTTGCCCAGCAATAATCCAAAGCTAAAAAAAATGGATCTGAAAATCTAAATTATGCCAATTTCATGTAGCCCCTTTACTGCTGTTTAACCCTTGTGCACTGTTCAAATTTACTATCCTTTTACTATGTTCAAACATTCATTTTCTTTTTGGATTAGTCCCTCTATTAATCCAAAGTCGCCACAGCGGAATGAACCGCCAACTTATCCAGCTTTTTCTGATAAAAAAAAAAAATAACGAAAACCCCCTATTTCTCATCTCGCGCGCACAGACCTGCTTGGACAACACTGAAATACATCACTTCCGGTCGGTCGGCCGGTCGCATACGGTCTAGTCGCAGGAGTTCAAATATTTCAACGGATCTGCGGCTCAAATCGGATTCGAATTTCCCACATACGGAGATGATCGGAACTCCACGCAGCTCCCGGACTACTCTCCATCGGAAATGAATGACTTCCGGTCTGTCGCTTGTCGTTTGTCGTGTGCAGTGGACAGCCGGCTTAAGCCGAAAAGAAAATGAATGAATGTATTGAGTTTAAAAAAATAAATAAAAAAAATAAAAGCATTTTCTTAAAATATGTGTCAAAATAAGATTTGTCACCAAAAATCATTCTGCTAGCTAAAATAGAGAAAAAGTTGTGACCAAATTGACACTCAAAATCACTCCAAAGTGGATGAAAACATCCCCAACAGCACTTAAGGATTTATTCAAATGAATGACTTCTAGTCTGTCATTTGTTTGAGAGCGTAAGAAGGCAGCTTTAGTGAACCTCAGCAAACAGAGAGTACCGATACATACAGGGCCATCTCTGTCAGCTGCTCCTTTGTGAGGTTGAGTGGGTGATTGAATGCTGTTATTCCATATTTGCGCCTTTCTACATTGGGTGGCAGGTTGGCACGAAGAAGACCGTTGTTCATGATATTCACAAACGATGCCATGGCATGCCATCCTTTATTATTAAACCAGACCTGCGAAAGAGAACAGATTACAGGTGAAAAGACAGATCAGAAGCTGGCCGAACTTGAGAATTTCTCACAGATGCCTCACCTTCACGTTGTTTTGGCTGGTGAGTCCTGAAAGAACATCTGGTAGTCTGTGAAGGAGCTGATCTAAAGAGCCATTCTGCAAAATCACAAACGTGTAAAACTTACACTCATGAATGCTCAGTTGCTTTGGGTGTCTGCTGAAAGATTGTGTGCATTTTAGTTCAGTTGCATTTACATTGAATGAACTCTGATGTGATCAATTATCTGTATGATGGGGTGACCTGTGCCTCAACCCCCACAAACTGATAGGTGTGAACTAACCCTTTTACGATAGGTGTGACCCTTTCACAATCTCAGGCCCCGTTTACACTAGTGCGTTTTCGTTTTAAAACGCATAAGTTTTGCTACGGTTACGCCATCCGTCCACACTACGCCGGAGTTTTCGAGGCGCGAAAACGGAGCGTTTTAGAAACGCTGGAGAGGCCGTTTTCATTCTAAAACGCTGCTGCTGCATCTCAGTGTAGACGGTGGAAAACGGAGACATCTGAAAACGGAGGCGTGGCTGCTGAGATCCGCTACGTGATTGGGGCTTTGGGTAATTGCGTATCCTTTCCTTATTCGTCAAGTGCACGTGGCTATGATGCCACCGGCAGACAGCAGACCAGCCTTCACTGTAAACACTGTATTTTCGATAGCCATGGGTGTTTTATATTGATTTGTTACTTTAAGTAACAACTCGACCTCGTCGTCTGTCCACAAAAAGACCTCTCTTGCTTTCTTTGCCATCGCGTTCATCGTTCAACCAGCGTTTGTTGACTAACAATAACCAAATGCCAAGCGAGACGCATGCTTCCTGTTTATACTTGAACGCGCATGCCCAGAGTGCGCGAATGGTCACATGATATACGTTTTTGGTGGCGTAATGTGGACGGACATCTGTAGAGAGACGCTTGGGTAAAACGCTAGTGTGGACGTGGATCGTTTTCTTGCTAAAACGCCGTTTTAAAACTAAAACGCACTAGTGTAAACGGGGCCTCAGTGGGTAATAGCAAAACAACAGCTGAAATATCTGATAAGAGGGTCCTGCTGAGTAAACACAGAATGGTTTGTTTGACAAGGACTGACATGCGATGACACAATTGAGAAGAGCTCCAATCATTGCGCTGCAGGATGGTGGGACACTATATAAGGAAAACACTGCATCAGTTCGGGATAGCCGGCGTTTCGTGTGAACTTGAGCTGTGTTTGACATTTGTTTTCTGCATATGTTTCTTTCCCTTTTTGCTTTGATCCATTAGTCTTTGTGTAACTTTTGTTGGTGTGCTTCGTTTGCCATGTAAATTGAAACGTTTTTGTCTCAAACTTTTGAGTATTGGAGTGTGAACATCTTATCTGTCTACTAATCTAAAAGCAGGAGAGGGAATAGGTAAGATCTGTCACGTGATGTACATTGCGCACACGCAGCATTACTTTAATTATACACACTAGGTTACGGATTTGTGCCACATTTGTAAGTTTTGCTTTGGAAGAAAAGAGTAGGTAAGATACGACGTCTCGGACGTTGAAGGTTTCATTTTTATTTTTATTTCTGTAGTTTTAGGGGAAGACTTTAATAGATTAGTTAGTTGATTTTTGTTTTATCCTTTTTTTTTGTTTGGCACAGTCCCTTCCCTTTGTCCTCCTTATGTCTGTAAAATTTTGGTTAAATTAATCATTTGTAAAAAAATAGTCGTCTTATTTCTAATTATTTTTGTGTGAAACCTTGTTTTCCCATAAACATTTAAAAATACTAAGCTTGTTAATAATAAACAAGTTCACTTTAATAGCACCTTTGTGTCTTGTTGTTCCTCACCTATATTGTAAATGGCAGCAATAATTACAACTGGCCTTAATGTTTTCCTTTTCGTTCTCCCTTGGCCATTAAAAAGTAACAGAAAGGGATGTAACAATGGCAAAAATTTATTTTCTTACCCAGACATTTCAAATGGATATATTTTAGAGCAGTAATCATAATAATGTGATACCGTGTTTTTTTTAATCATGGTTATCATACCATCAGAATCTTATACCAGCCCATGCCTAATACATATACTATAAATACTTAAACCAGGGGTATCAAACTACCGGCCCGTGGGCCATTTATAAATATGCACAATGTAGATGTTTTCACAAGGATGTGTTATGAATTTATGTGAACTGGTTACAGAAATGAAAGTGGAATTCCTGACGACTCCTTTTGGCAGATTAGAATAATTCTGTCTTTAATTTTAGTTTTAAATTTAAATTTAACACTTCACAAAAAGCAATACAGTAAAAACATAAGAAGGGTATATCAACCAAAAACACAGGTGACATACCTCTGCAATGTTATACCGTCTTCTAATAGCTAAAACAGACTCCTCCAGGTGATGTGGCTCATTCACAGTCTGAGAGCTTTTAGCCCCAAGAGAGAAACCTCCATATCTGCAACAAATGAGCAGACTGAATCAACACCAATGTTAATACTTAATGTCTGGATGTTCTGTAAAGGCAATAGACTCACCTGAATTCATTTACCCATTTTTTCGTCTTCAAACTGCATATGAGAGAAAAAAGGTGCCGTCAAAGCTTTAGAAACTTTGATTTCTCTTTATTACATGTACGTATTTTAGAAAATAAAACATGAAAATGAAACCTTTTCTTCAGAATCTGAGGATATGTCTTGATTAGGTAGTCAGAAATGTTGCGGCCTGTCAAGTTTTGCAGGATATCACCTGTCATTTGTTGCATCTACATTAGAAAACGACGGAAGAAATGTTAGCACTAAAATGAAAGTAAGACATTCCATTTAAAGACCTAGTTCACCCAAAAATGAAAATGTACTTGTCATTTACTCACCCTTAAGTGGTTCTAAAGGTTTCTTTCTTCTGTTGAACACAAAAGGAGATATTTTGAAGAAAGCTGAAACACTGGTACCATTTATTCCATAGTTGGAAAAACAAATACTATGGAAGCAGACTCCAGCTTTCTTTAACATATCTCCTTTTGTGTTCAACAGAAAAAGAAAAATAATAAAGGTTTGAAACAAGAAAAAGGTTGAGTAAATGATCACAGAATTTTCCTTTTTTTGAGTGAACTATCCCTTTAAATGTTTATATTTGAGCTAATTCACTGTCATTCCTAACAAGCAAAATTATAGAGCATTCGAAACATTTATTTTTGACATTTTATACATTTTTATGAAAACACAACAGTAGTAATGGTTTTTGAAGGAACCGTTGGGACTCCTCAGTTCAATTTGTGTTTGTTAGCTCAGCATATTAAGCCTACAGTTACAAATTTAGGGGTGAAATTTGACTCAGATTTTAAATTTGACAATCAGATTAGAGGGGTAGTTACATTTAGCTTTTTCAATTAAGACAACTAGCACAAATAAAGCAATATACAAACATGAAGAAACTGCTACATTTAACTATTATCATCAACTTCTGGACTATTATGAACTCAGAATGACAAAATTACATTCTAACAGAGGCTACATGTGCTGGTGAAGATTAAAGACACAAATGAGAGGTTTGCACTGACTGGGGGCTATATTTCGTGTTGTTTTGAACTAAATAAGGCATAAATGTCTGCTGTGTGTAGTTTTTCTGTAATTGGTAACATATCAGAGACTGTAAGGGGTTGCATGTGTTCGTATATGCTGCATTATTTATTTTATATAATCGCAGACAGTAGGCTATTTCGCATCATTGATCTAGTTATAATCAGATCATGTTCATAGAAGGTTTAGTAAAGAACATTTATACACCAGTGTTTATGTGTATAATAAAGCATCTGTTTTGTGAGAAGTGCTTCTCGTATGATTTGTGAACAACCCACAAAGCTTTACTATAAACATTTCCTCGAGAGTACCCTTTTGCAGTGGAAACGCAAGCCTGATAAAGGTGACCCGTACAGACCCGTACTTGTTTTTAAATCTCTAAATAGTCTTGACTTTGGTAGGTCCTGGACTTTGGAATGATTTGACGCTGCCCATTAGGCAGGTCTTCCATCTTTTCATTTAAATCAGCTCTTATTTTATATATTTTTTCGTTGGCATTTGACACCTGATCTTAATAACTGGTTATTTAAATGTATTTGCCTTTTTGTGAAGTTTGTTTACAAACTAATTTCGAGAGGATCACGTGCTTATGATCTACCACGACTGGTCGCACATTATCTAATCACAATCTCCCAATCATATGATTTCCCCTCTATTATAAATAACCACAGTTCCAGTCCAAAGCTATCCTCGTATGGAAGAAAACCCCCCTTTTCTCCCCCTTCTCCTCCTTTTCTTAGATCTGGCGGCACAGCGGCTCAGTGGCTAGCACTGTCGCCCCACAGCAAGAACACTGCCAGCCTTGGTCCTCGCCAGGCTGGTGGGTGTTTCTGTGCGGAGTTTGTATATTCTCCCGGTTTCCTCCCACCATCCAAAGATATACATAATTCATTACAGATTAAACAATTCAGGCACTGGTCTAACTCCCTTCCTCCTGAGGTGTTTCCCTTAGCGGCAGCAGCCGGGGAGTTTGAGAGCTACCTAAGCTCAAGCTCCCCTCTCGCTCTACGAATGGGAGGGAGCCCTGGGCTCGAGGATCCCTTGAGCTCAGGGCTCTCTCCCGGGACAGCATGCCAAACAAGCTTATATCAAATCATCAGCTAAGTGTGAACTCTTGAAAGGTAATTTAGCTATATTTTATCTTGTTTTTTAATGTATTTTTATATACTATTATGCTTTTTTTTTGGATATTTCTGTACAGCACTTTGGCTCACTTCTATGTTTTTTAAGTGCTCTATAGATAAAGTTTGACTTGACTTGACATGTAAAAATTTTAAACTAACTGGTAATGCACAGTATATGATGAATACATGGATAGACAGACAGACCTGAGGCGGAGGGACTCCTCCTGCTCCCTCTGGACAGTCCGGCAGCATCCTGCGGATTTTCTCAGTACTGCACTCACAATCAGGGGAAGGTTTCTCTATACTAAAGTTGCTCTTATGAAAGAGCTGCCAAGTACTGTACGGAATCTGAGGCCGGACAAACTTTGATTCAGCTTTCTCTGAACACTCAGTGTCTCTGAAAAAGCACACATTAAAGCAACATAAGTTACCCAGATTAAAAAGTCTAGTCTATTTTTTGTTCAAAGACAAGGCTTGTACCCATTTGGCTCCATACACTTGGTCCCAAACCCAGGTGGATCCAGAAGGGCCTTCAGGAGGTTCTGCATGGCTGGGTCCTGTGGGGCATCATTGCTTTACAGAAAAGAGACAATAGGTGAATGACTGCAGGACGCAGGAGGCTTTCCTTGAAACAGAGTGTGTACCTGAAGAAGGTGAACTGCTCTCCATACATCCATGGCTGCAGCTCTAGCGATGGATATTTCCCAAAGGGTGGAACAATGAGACTGAACAGTAGAGCAATAAGGACAAAAACAGCAGGCAAAACAATCTGCAAACAAAAATTACAGGTTTGTAAATAATGTGGTATTCCACAAAATCCTTAAAACATGCTCATTAAATCTGCATTAGTTTGATAAAAAGATACAGTAATAAGCAAACAAACAAACAAACAAACAAACAAATAAATATATTGCATTTTGTATATTATTGGCCATATAAATACACTGTAAGAAATTGCTGTAAAATAACGGTCAGATTCTACAGTAAAATAATGTTTTTTCAGTATAACAGTAATGTTCTGTTAAATCACTGCATTCTAAGTAACATTTTTGTTTTCGAGAAAGTAACCAACAGCAGTTATAACTGTGAATTAGCAGAGCTCAGAGTTGACATTTGAAGTCTGTGCTTGATATCACACTTTGTGCCCTTGTGCACTATTATGTACACTAGTTCACTAATATAGTTCACTTGACAAAGTTAATGAACACAAATGAGTGAATTCAGACACTGATGAACACCTGCTGTTAATAATCACAATCACTGAAGGAAAGAGAAACAAGAAACACAAACAGTTACTTGTTACAACATTAAATAAAATCAAGTTAAATAAAACACTTTCAGTCTCAGCAGAAGATCATTAAACTCCACAAACAACAGCAGATTCACTTATTACTAACTGCTTTGACTTCCATACCATTCTTATTGAGAACCAAAATTTATTATAATTTTTTTTTGTGTCACCGTAATAGAGTGAGGGATTGGTTTAGTTGGGTTCTTCACCCTTGAATCCAAAACATTGGCCTCTCCAGCTACTGTAATTTAGTTCATGAAACACTTATATTATAGCAATATAACTGGAGAGTCCATAGGTAGATAAGTAAAAATTTAAATGTGTTCTCATAAATGTTTTGATGCAAGTCAGAATGACTTGTTTCATGTAAAAGTTTTTATGCTTTGATCCTGATATGCAGTAGATATTATTTCAATTATGAGAAGTGGAAACCAGAAAGCTGCCTAATTAATGTACAGAGTAAGAAGTAACTTACAAAACACTTCAGTTTAGACAAAGACACACTCAGACCTCATGAATCAGACCTTGTGCCTCAACAGTGGTAACAATTAAAATGTTTCATGTCGCAATGCATGCTGGGTGTGGCAGTGTACAAAAATCCCAGCATGCATTGCGGCATGAATAAATTATGTAGCAAAATGGTCTCACAGTTTTCTTTATTTGCATTTGATTCTGCTGTTGTTTGTGTTTAGACTTTCAGTAGCCTGTTAGTAGCCAGTTTGTGATGTTTGTAAGTTCAACTGTTAATTTTGTTACTTTGTTACCATTGTTGAGGTTCATACGTTGATTATTGATGTCTCTTTAAGTGCAAAGCACACCACAGAGTAAAGTGTTTTAGTCCAAGCTGCTTAAAAACTTCCAGAATAAAATGCCACATAAAGGCATGTTAAGTTACACTGAACACTAGATTGAACATTGGACAAGAGCAGTAAATGATATATTAAATTAGAACAGACTGCCCCACTAAAATCAACATTAACACCAGCAGATCTTATTTAGTTCTTTAAGCTTACTTGCCATGTAAAAAGAGCTTTTTGAATAAAGTTCTTAATTGCAGCAGCCAAAAGAAATCAATGTGAAAGATGTGAGGGCTAAGAGCCCAACTTAAGCAAACTCTATTCTCCATGATGGTGACTTAAAATGTTAAGCTTTATCTCAAGAAGAACTTTAGTAGATGTTATACAAAAATAAATGTTTCATCAATAAGTGTAGCTGGTGATTCTGTTTGTAGAGTTGTTTAATCCTCTGCTGATAATTTTAATGATTTAATCATTTGTTGACCTTCAGGTTATTTCATTTCAAAGCTGTGACTGAAGTTGTAGTTTTTTGTTACTTTATGTTCTGTTCTTGATTTTTACCTTTGGTATTTCTTCATTTGTTCATCGCTAATCCTCAATTATTATTTAATTAGTCATTTAATTAATTAATTTACTTCAGCTGTGCTCCATGTTTCTTGAACACTCAGTAGTGTGGACACTCGGAAGTGTTCAATTAAAACTGATGTATTTGCTCTGGGGTTTAAAGGGTTAAGGGTGTGAGAGGTAAAAACATGGTGTAAAAATGTATTTTAACAGTGATATAATGTTAATTTAAACTACGGAGGTAGACTGTAAAAAAACAGTAGATTGCTGACAACTTAGCTGCCAGTAGTTTCCTGTAAAATCAAGGAAAAAACAGTATTTTACTGTAAAACCTTGAGCAAATTTATTCTGCGTGTCACCATTGTGGAGGACAGTAGAGCCAGTGTTTGAGTCAAAGATTAACAATGAGTTACTGATGTTATTCTGCATGTTTCTTTATTTAAAGACAGTGACTGTTTAGTTGCTGATGCAGTTAGAATCTCTCTGTATTAATTCCAGCTTTATGTGTGTGTGTTGCTGTGAAATTTAAAACATTTGGGTTAAACAAAACTTTTCTAATTAACTAAAATACGCTATCATTGTAAAAATGCTTATAAGCATATATAGCACATTAGTTATTAAATGCATACAACAGTTGTCCAATTTGAGGCAGTTGCTTTCAGTAAAAGTTTACTTGAGTATTGTATCAATGTAGTCCATGTATTTTTACAGCAACATACTGTAAAAAATTCAGTACATTGCTGGCAACTGCAGCTGCCAGCACTTTACTGTTAATTTACAGAGCAACAGCTAGATGCTGTTAATTTAACAGTAACTTGCTGGCAACCGTGCTGCCAGTTACTTACTGTTTTTTAACGGGACAATTTTTAACAGTGTATATATATGGCCAATAATACTGTAAAAATGCCCCACAGGACCCAGCCATGCAGAACGTCCCGAATGCCCTGCTGGATCCACCTTGGTTTGGGATCAAGTGTATGGAAACTAATAAACACTGCTGTAAAATATACATTATTACTGGCAAAATTGGTTGCCATTAATACTGTAAAATTTACAAGTGCACTGTAAATTAACATTTACAATAGTGCTGTAGTTTTACAGCGCAACATGCAATGGGGAAAATACTGAATATGAAATACTGATATTCTAAGAGGATATCAAGGGAAGAAACTAAACATACTACAAATTACAAGGTGCATCAATCAAATTGCCCTAAAAGGTCTTCCAGAAAAATCTGCAGTAATGAATTATTTTTTTTTACTTGAATAATATAATAAAAAGTTATTGAAAATGTCTGTTACATACCTGTCAACATTGGGATTTGAAAAAATAAGGGATTCCCTTATTCCCTTATTATCCCCCTCCCAACGCCCTTCCATTAAAAAAAATAAAAATCCCCAAATTGCTAAATTTGTTCTTCTGGAGCTGTTTCATTGCAAATAAACTGTTAAACGGTCAGTAATATTATTATTATTTAAAAAATAAATAATAAATGGTATACATTAGCAGCGAGGCGCCACGGTGGCCGAGTGGTTAGCACGTTCGCCTCACAGCAAGAAGGTCGCTGATTCGATCCCCGGCTGGGCCAGTTGGCATTTCTGTGTGGAGTTTGCATGTTCTCCCTGTGGTTGCGTGGGTTTCCTCCGGGTGCTCCGGTTTCCCCCACAGTCCAAAGACATGCGGTACAGGTGAATTGGGTGAGCTAAATTGTCAGTAGTGTATGTGTGTGAATGACAATGTATGGATGTGTTTCCCAGAGATGGGTTGTGGCTGGAAGGGCATCCGCTGCGTAAAACAAATGCTGGATAAGTTGGCGGTTCATTCCGCTGTGGCGACCCCGGATTAATAAAGGGACTAAGCCGAAAAGAAAATGAATGAATGAATGAATGAATACATTAGCAGCTAATAAATAAGCAAAACCTTTCAGCTTATTACAATTAATAGCTATTATAAACAAAGAATCAAGTTTATCAAATCTCATTAATCTTCACCGTATAAATTACACATAAGAGCAATGAATGAATCTCATTTATTTAGATTTTTCTTTTGATTACATTATAAAACAGAGGTGTCACTTTAAAAATACATGCATCTAACGTTATTTATCACTATGGAGCGCGTCAGCTGACAGTCACGCACTGCTTCATGACTGTTTTAAAGATTGCATAGGAGGAGCGACGGGACCTGTAATGAAAAGGAAATGGAATCCCACCGTTTTTATATTTGTTTCAAAGTGTTTCATGCCTTAATAAAACGAAAGCACAGAACCGACTCACATTAAAGAGCAAGGGGCGGCCCCTGGTGGTTCGGCGGTATGGGTTGCGTATAGGGAGGATCGGCTCTTTAATGTTTATTGCCACCCTTCAGAGAAAGACTGAAAATACGTGAGAAATACGGGAAAATACCTTTTACGGGATGATAGCGGGAAAAAACTGTAAAATACGGGAGAATCCCGGGAAAAACGGGAGGGTTGACAGGTATGCTGTTGGTAGAATCTGGCAACTGAAATGGGCACCATTTTAGCTGATCATTTCAAAATGATCGTTTTAATCACTATATACCTGTGCAAAAATGCCTCTGCGACTGCGGAAAGTGTACTTCAGTCGTTTGGTGAAAAGCGCCCGAAGCTGCTGACATGTGTGGAAGCAGCCTGTTAGAGGAGCACTGTCACTCTGACCATCCCCACTCAGCGGATCTGTCTCCTGAGCCTCTGTGTGCCAGAGAAAGAGCTTCTGGTTAATAACATCTCATTACAGATATTCTGACCTGCACAACTGCTGTCAACATTAATTACAGTCTTTTTTGTTTCATTTTGTACCTTTCCTGATTGAGCGTTTCCGTACTGCCAGTGAAGCAGAGAGAAAAGCAAAACAAAACATCTTTAAAATAATCAAAAAGCATCTTTAATCATAATCAAAAGCCTTACATTTTGCTTCTTTTTACCCTACAGCGGGTGAAAAAATATCAACATTGAAAAAAACTTCATAATTTTTTTCAGAAAACATATATCTAAAGGTGCTGTTGACCTGTTTCTTTTCACCAGATGCCAGTGACAACCAAAGTAATCCATACATACAAAGAAAAAAACAAGGCAAGACAATATTCATGAAATTCCTGCAAATGTGTTAAGAACAAGCAGATGAGGCCTTATAATACTTGTGGGTTCCTGCTCATGTAGGTGTGGAGGCTAATACTGCTAGGCAAGTTCTTAAACTTTCAGAATCAGAAGTACAAGTGACTCTTAGCAGTAAAGATGTTAAAGAAACGATTATGGAGTTGTCAAAAAAGCATGGGTCAGTCATATTAAAGGCAGACTTCAATAAAATATACAACAGCGAGTTGGGATGGGAAGAGAGTTTGAGTGGGAAAGAAGATGTCATTATTCGGCCAAAACCTTAAAAAGCACTGAAGGGGTAAATGTAATTAATGTGGTCAGGCAAAAACAATCTATTAATGATAACTTATAAAATTTGAAAGGAAATAGATTAGATCTTATCAAGATAGTAAACGATTTTAGATATTCAGTCCAATTATAAAATGTCCTTAAAAGAGTGGCTTAGTAGAAAAAAATGATTAATTGATTGATTGTTTAATTGATTTATTGATTGATTGATGGAATGATGGATGGATAGATGGATGGATTGGTTGGTGGATTGATTGATTGATTGATTGATTGACGGATTGATTAATGAATTGATGGAATGATGGATGAATGGATGGATCGATGGATTGATTGATGGATGGATGGATTGATTGATTGATTGATGGAATGATGAATGGATGAATGGATGGATGGATGGATTGATAGATTGATGGATGAATTGATTGATTGATTGATGGAATGATGAATGGATGGATGGATGGATGGATGGATGGATGGATGGATTGATTGATTGACTGATTGATTGATGGATTGATGGATGGATGGATGGATAGATGGATGGATGGATGGATGGATTGATGGATTGATGGATTGATGGATGGATGGATGGATGGATGAATGGATTGATGGATTGATGGATTGATGGATGGATTGATGGATTGATGGATGGAGGGATGGATGGATTGAGTGATTGATTGATTGATTGATGGATGGATTGATGGAATAATGGACGGATGAATGGATTGATGGATAGATTGATGGAATTATGGATGGGTGGATGGATGGATGGATGGATTGATTGACTAATGCTCTACACTCCAGTTGGTGGGGTCGTTTGCATCTAAATTTGCATACTTGATTTTATATAGTGCTTTTAAAAGCAGTTTTTCAAAGCGCTGAACACTGTGCAAACAATACAATAAAATAATACAAAATCAACAACTAAAAGCAAATTTAAAAACACCTTCAAGTGAACTTTAAAACTTGAAAGCACAGCAGGGTCTTTACTCCACGCATCAGCATGTAGTAGTTTCTGAGTGAAAGTTAAATTTAACAAGTCCAGTGACCAAATAGTTTTTTCAGTTGTTTATACTCAGCAGTCAGAGGACACAAAGAGTCAACAAATGTCATTCCTTTCTATGGGCTGATAACTTCACATTTTTAATACTGTGTGTGTAAGATTTATTAGTGTTTTTCTACCTTCAATATTTCAGGATTAACAACAGGATGCAAACTTTTGCAGGGGCATTTTAAAAAAAAAATTCACTTGTGAACTACAGTATATGTTGAAATATTTTATCTAAAATATCTTACTCAGGACTGTAAATTCACTGCAAACCTTGTGTTTTGGGGAATTATTGATTTACTACATTTAGTTTTTTAAAGGCACACGTGAATGTGATGCTATATTTCAATCATTTCAGCAGAAAGTCAATCTACATGCTCCAAATTTAGTAGAACTGTGACTTTATGTAAAATTGCTAGGCAAATTGTCTCAAGTATAAAATGCTTCCATTTACCCGCGTCTCTGTCCTCGGATGGCGCCCCTTGGGGTTCTTGAGACACTGCTGGATCCTCTGGATCTGCGTCCACACCGGTCTCCTCTGCCACACGCAGAAAGATCTAAAATACACAGGCAGAGCTACATACTACTGTTTGGCAAAGCCCTTTCTGCTTTCACATGGTAGATGGTCATATTGTGTTATAACAGCAGCCGAAAAACTATTATCACTCATGTTAAATTTAAATTGATTTAAAATTATTTACCAATTGTTGCTTAAATGGAAAGTTTTTTCCACACATAATAGATAATAGTTTTAAAAACTAATTTCTAACAGCTAACTTCTTTTGTCTTTGCCCTGATGACTTTGCATATTAATACTTATTTAGCAAGATATCAATATTCAGCTTAAAGCAATTTAAAGACTTAACTTATTATAAAAAACTAGAAAAGTTAGGATAATTAGTCAAGTCGCTGAATAACAGTGGTTTGTTCTGTAGAAAAAAATATATTTCTTAAGGGGGCTAATAATATCTAATAATAGCTAATAGCTAATAATAGTTTTTTTTAAAATCTAAAACTGCTTTTATTCCAACCAAACCTAAAAAATAAGACTTTACCTTAAAGAAAAAATATTATAGGAATTACTGTGAAAATTTCCCTGGTCTGTTCTCTCTGTTCTTTATATATATATATTACTGCAGATTTTTCTGAAAGACTTTTTAGTGCAATTTGATGGATGCACATAGTAATTTGTAGTATGTTTAGTTTCTTCCCTTGATATCCTGTTAGAATATCAGTATTTCATTTTCAGTGTTTTCCTCATTGCATGTTGCGTTGTAAAACTACAGCAAAATTATAAGTGTTATTTTACAGTGCACTTGTAAATTTTACAGTATTAATGGCAACCAAATTTGCCAGTAATACTGTATATTTTACAGCAGTTATTAATAGTTTCGCTCCATATACTTGGTCCCAAACCAAGGTGGATCCAGCAGGACATTCGGGATGTGCATGGCTGGGTCCTGTGGGGCCCCGTTCAGATGCAAAAACCTCTAAAACCATCAGACTTCTTTCCTTGTAAATGAGCATTTTCTATCAGGCTCCTTTGATTAAGATCAAAAGTTTCATTCTATATGTAATGAAAAGGTTTTTAGCTGCAAAATGAAATAACTTTTTTTTAAAAATGTCACTTTAGACAATTCTTTGGTTGTTAACAAGATAAATTTTCTTTTGCGTCAAAACCAGCTCAATCCACTTGTGATTTTTATGCAAAACCCTCTAAATCCACGTATTGGGACAAGACAGTGTAATTAGTTGAAAATGACTAAAGATGCAATTAGAAATTATTTTACCAAACATAAAACACATTATACAAACCATCTAAATTAAAAAATACATCTGTCAAGTAAGTGACGGTTCATTACACTGTGGTAACCCCTGATAAACCAGGGACTAAGCAGAAGGAAAATGAATGAATGAAATCAGTCAAGTGCATTAATCAATAACATTAAAACTGACATTAATTAAATCTTAACAATCTGTTGTCATTTCTGATATTTGGGGTTTAGATTTAATGCAAGTAGAGCAATGTAAACAAGCTTGTTAGATTAAAATAAAGTAGTGTAAAAACATTGCGAAACATCAATATCTGTGCAAACTTCGTCTTTCGTGAAATGGAGTTGTAATTTAATGTATAGTAAATCAGACTCATTGCCTTTAAATGTCACTTTAAGCAGTATAGAAAGTGTCTTGAAAAAATTCTAGTCAAATATTATGTGCTGTCATCATGGCAAAGATAAAATAAATCAGTTATTAGAAATGATTATGTTATGTTTTTCCATGAAAAAATTAAATGACAGGCAAATCTGTTTACAAATGATCAATTTATCAGTTGAGGAAAAGAAGCTGATGCAGAACTGTCTCACCTCTTCTAGCGTGGTGTCTGACAACCCGTAGCTGACCACACCAAACTCGCCCTGCCGTTTGTCCAGTTCATTCAAGAACAGAGCAAGGGTGCCGTCCTCTGATGCAGCATTGGGCAGGTTGATGACGGCCTCCCTGCCGATGTCCTCCACCAGCTGAGCATCAGGAACATACTGCTGTGCAAGAGCCATTAGAGCTGCAACATCTGAGACAGGAAATAGCCTTTAGATAGGACTAATGTAAACAGTATACATATATATATATAAACTGTATGGGATCACTAGAAACTACAACAGAAACTTCAGATATGCAATGCAAACATTCTTAGCTATACTAACCAAATCCATTCTCTTCACTGCCCAGGCCCGTGTCATCACTTAAAGAGGAATCACTGTCCTAAAACACAGACACCTGGAGATGTTATGCTCAAGGGCACAGTGTGTTGATGGTAGGGGATTATAGACTGATGATAAGTAATTATAATTAATACAAAATGAATATTTGTGGCGACTCAATGAGCGTAAAAATTCTTTAATTGTTATTTTGTCTGCTAAAAAACAGCAAAGACTGCAACTGTTAAGCATGTTAAAAGAAAAGTAAAGAAAAGCTGTGTGTTATACACATTCATCTTACAGTGTTTTCAGCATCAAAACGCTGAAATGTCACAGTAAAAAGCAGGACCACTTGGCATTTGATCTGTATATGCCTCATCTCACCTTGGGACTTGCAGCTGAAGGAATTTTGCCACTGCTGGTGCTGCTGGGTGTCCTATGCATCTCTCTCTTCACCAGTGTTAGGTAGTACCCTGTACCAAGACGTGCTTTGAGAAACAGCGGCGTTCCACAGCAGCACAGTTTTCCCTGGGAAATGATTGCGATGCGATCGCCGAGGAGATCAGCCTCGTCCATGTAATGTGTGGACAGAATGATGGTTCTGCCTAAAACGTGAAAGGGTTTAAGTCTGACAGTAGAAACCAGTAGATTTACAGTCATTTCTCATAAGGTAAAACTTTAAAAGACCTTCACGGTATTTAAGCAAAAGGTCCCAAATCCCACGGCGTGAGTAAGGGTCCACACCAGCTGTAGGCTCATCTAAAACCACAACCTTCGACCCACCTATGAAAGCAATTGCTACCGACAGTTTCCTCTGCATGCCACCTGCCAAGAAAGACAAAATACATCCAATTAAATGCTGGAGGTTACAGTTGAGAGAACACCAACATACTGTATTTCAAAGCCTTGAAAGGATCTGAAATATATTTTTGACTCTGGACCACAAAACCAGTCTTATGTACATTAAACTGAGATTAACCAAACCCTTAACCTAACTCAAGAGCACCAGTTTCCTTAAATACATTATGAACACAGTAAGTACATTGTATTTATTTTTTGATGCAAGTACATAGTAGTTAAGGCCACTTAATATAGAGTGGGACAGGTTTTTTCGAGACAAAATTTGGCTGAGATACAACTATTTAAAAATATGGAATCTAAAGGTTAAAAAAAATCTAAATATTGAGAAATTCGCCTTTAAATTTGTCCAAATTAAGCTCTTAGCATTGTATATAACTCATCGAAAGTTAAGTTTTGATCAATTTCAGTAGTGAATGTACAAAATATCTCAATGGAACATGATCTTTACAGTTTTTTTACAGACGCTAAGACACATTTCTCAATACTTACTCACTTTTGCAAACCTCTTCACTAGGCATGGGCCGGTATAAGATTCTGACGTATGATAACCTTGGATAAAAATATCACGGTGTCACGGTTTGACGGTATTGTGTTTACTGCTCTGAAATATATTCTTTTTAAATGTCTGGCTATAAAACAAAACCTTTTTCCCCCTTTGAACACGATATATTTTATTTTGAGGAACATCTAAACATGTCAGGCTAAATCATTCAAGTGAGTCATTGACTTCTGCGGTCTTCATTTGTTTCAAAAACACTGATGTCTTTACAATTTACACCTAAAAAACAACAAAAAAATGTAAATAAGAGCTCTTACACGTGCCTTAGGAACGGTATAGCAGAAAATCTTGGCAGTATGAAAACCGTGATATTTCCAAACCACGGTATACCTTGAAAACGGTTCTCGTCCCATGCCTACTCTTCACACAGAGAGCACAACAGAAGTCTATGTGGGCTAAACTGAGGATCAATTATCATTGTTTTGGCACAAAATGCATTCAGTGACTACATCTATCAAATTTCATGAAATCTTTTCTAACTCAGACACAACAACTGCCAAAAATCTTTGTACGTACAGGACATTTTGCACATGCTTACAGACTGTTTTCAAAACTGTTAAACTTATGTTCAAAACAATAATATAACGCAAAACTGAATGCAACAGCAAAATTCAACAGCAATATTTTATTGTAACATACTTCAAATCTAAAAGTGCAGTTTAACCAGCCAGATTAGCATTACTATTTGATCTGCATCAGTGGATGGTGTGTATGCATATCCTTTTATTTTGGAATTACTTAGTGCAAAAAACAAAACAAAACATAAACAACATAAAATATTGACAAATTCTGTATCATGTCTGATTCATTCCAGTAACACATATTGCAGTTATAAACAATATATATTGCAATTATAAAAAAGAGATGTGTCCTTGTTTTACACAAGAAACAAAAGTGTTGTTTGTGACAAAGTGTGTTTGTCGGCTGTAAACATTCGCTAATGTTCTAAAAGAATGAGTTTATTTGAGACCTGAATAAAGTGTTTTGGTAGTTGTAGTGCAGTTTGAGAGTGAAACGAACAGCTTTTTTCAAGCTGACAGTCGGTTAGGAGAATTGTGTAAAGAGTTTTGCAAAAGTGACCTAAGTCTTGAGAAATGTTTCCTAGCGTCTGTGAAAAAACAAACAAACTGTAATATTTTAATGATTTTTGGCATAAAAGATAAATCAATCATTTTGACCCATACAATGTATTTTTACTTATTGCCTAAAATATACCCCTGCAACATAAGACTTTTGTACTCTAGGGTCACATTTGTCATAATACCTGAAAGGTTTTTGGTCTGCTCAAACCGTTTGTGTTGTAAGCCCACATCCTCCAGAAGGGAATTCATCTCTTTGTTTACTTCCTCCAAGCTCATGCCCTTCATTCGACCGTAAAACCACACGTGCTCCTCCACTGTAAGGCTTAAACAACATACAAGAAAACACCAATCGTGTTAAACAGAGTATAGAAAGTATGAGCTTGGCTTATATGGTAATACAAAATGTACTTTAACAATTACAACAAAAAACTGCAGTGGTATAATGTAAAAAATGTTAATTGTATATTATATTATATTATATTATATTATATTATATTATATTATATTATATTATATTATATTATATTATATTATATTATATTATATTATATTATATTATATTATATTATACTATATTATATTA
>CAIGQQ010029530.1:0-11059 GCA_903798035.1 Danio albolineatus
TCATTGACTAAGTTTTTTTATAGCATTAACTTGCCTCATACTTTGTTGTTATTTCTTATTTATTTTTTATCATTTATTTATTTATTTGTTTGTTTTAACTGAGGTATAACAGCATATCCAGCTTTTTCCTACACTATAACATTGCTCTAGTTATAACATGCAAATTTATTTTATCTGGAAATGAGTGCTGCAGTCAAGAGAATTATTTTACAAGTAAGTTTTAAAGTTCACGTCTTGATTTTGCATAAATGCAAAGTCCTTTTGGTTACATTACCGTTGTGCCCACAGAAAGACTAGTTATTATAAGCAGGTTAGGTGAGCCCTTCTTGGGCGGTGACACTTCCAGGTTTGTCACTCTCACGTCAGAGAGAGAAGAAGCTGGAATGGTAAGACTTCAGGTGACCACCTGTACACATGTTTACAGTAATTTTCTCTACCGATCGCATTTCATTTGTAATTAATAAATCTATTCTTGGAGAATTCATGAAAATGTCATCAGTGGTGTGAGAGGTTGTAGTTATTTATTTGCTTTGATCCATTTCTCCTTCTAGATATCAATACTCAAATGAGTGAACATTTTACTTAACTAAAAGTACAAGTATCTGGCTGAAAATATAATTGAAAGTTAACTAAATTACTTAAAATGATTTGAACAGTAAAACTCTTTTATTCAAACAATTTTATTCAAAAAATTTTCAAGTGGTCTCTTAATTTTCTTCCATAGTTACAGCCGTCAGCATATTTAAGTACACCCCATTTTGAAAATGAATATTTTTATCCATTTCTCAGTGAATATAGGTCATATATTTTGGTGCATTTAAACAAAACTGATTTATTAAGCAGAAATATTTATTAAAATAATATTTTAGTCACAGAACATCTTTAGAATTAGAAAGATAATACTTTTGAATTCATGAACAATATTGCAAAATAATTACAAACTACAAAATTTCAACAATTTCATTTACTTTTTGCTTCTTGATTTTTAAAATTTATTTATTTATTTATTTATTTATTTTTTCTTTAAATACTTTTATTTGTTATTGATCTCATACATATAAATTTGGGTTGCTCATTTTTGCATCGTTATCGTAAATTATTTTGTTAGAAAAACTCCAGCATTGACTTCATTGCTGACTAATTTAATACATATGCACAAATATAATATTGGAAAGCATCCTTTAGGAAATATTCATTTAAATGAAAGATTTGTGAGGAGTGAACTCATATATGCTGAGCACTCTATATACTAACAAGCTGAAACAATGCTGCAAAAAAACATAAATATGCATGTTAAGCATGCCCATTTGACTGTGCTTTTATCATATTTATTGTACATGAGACTGAATACAAAAAAATAGAAAGTGCATTATCTAAAATAAGAACTAAAAAGTATGGTGTAAAATAAGTTCAGCATTGTACTCAAAAGCACAAGTCAGTTCAAATTGTAGTTGGGTGAAGTACAAATCCCTCAAAATACTACTGAAATACAGTAAAATTTACAACACTCCTGCTAGAAATCATGTAAAACAGGGTGTGAGAGGGAGGAATCTATGCATGCAGAGTCCATGAATGAGTGATTGTCAGTCTGTCTGATGGGAAGCCGAGTGCAGGAATGAGGAAATAGGCTTGTCGAAGCTCTTTTTTTTTCACCTTCCTGTCCGAAAGCTAGAGTCAGTGTAATTTTGACAGGAGCGCCTGACGTCTGTCTGTTTTCTGCACGGATATGTAGGGTGAGAGAGCTAGACTTCATCTGAACTTTAGTGTTCACTGACAGGAGGAGGTCACTCAGTTATTATCCATTACAGGTATTCTATATATTACATTATATTATAACTTGTGTTTTAACTTATTACAATTTTTGTACTCATACTTTACATCTGTCAAAACATTTTTAAGGGTCAAAACATTTTCAGTTATAATTTTTTTGTTTTTTTTAAGGCTACAGTATATAAAAATTATGATGTTTTTGATGTAGTTTTGGAAGTTTAATTATGTTTCTCCAGTGTTGAATTTGTTGTGTTCAGTGAGTAATAACCGAGCTGTGAAACTGGGAGAGGTGCGAATGGTTTAATGTTGTAAATGACTAACAGCAGGTGGATCTCTGCGTTTTTGTACTGGAACCTGTTTTATGTTTTGGTTTTGGGGTGAGGTTTAGTTAGAGTACCTGTTGTACTATTTGAATTATACAGTAGATATGGAAAAAAAACGCTGCTACCAAATAGCCACCAAGGACTCGAGTTACTGTCTCATTAAAAAGCGGTTCGTCTGGTTTGATTTGTTGTCTTGGTGAAATTACAACAATCACAGTTGAAGTTTCTTATGAGAGTAAACAAATGTACTTCTTGCAGTAATAGTTTTCAAAGAAATCATCAAGCTTTTGCTATAGTTTACTCACCTTCAGTTCATTGCAAACCATGATTTACTTCCATTTGTGGAAAAAAAAAAAAAAAAAAAAAAGAAATTGGTTCTGGTTATTCCACAAAACTTTTCAGGTTTAAAAATGTAAGTGCAGATATCATAAAAGTAGCCCACTGTCGCTCGATATTCCAAGTCTTGTGTTCGAAACAGACTGAAATGTATCAGAACCAGCTCGGTCACGTCCAGTTTCAGACTGTTGTTTTCTAAAATGGACAAACCAATTTATCAAAAAGGCCTGAGTCAAATGAATGATTAATTCATAAGTCAGGCTTTGCCATTTAGTACTTTTCTCATGCAAACCTTGTGGAATTCTTTTGAAGCTTTGTTGTACTTTTAATAATTGCTTGTAGTCATTTAAGGTTTGGAAAGTGATTAAATTACATAATTTCCAATTTTGGATAGATGATTGCTGTAATGACCCTTAAAGGGACACTCCACTTTTTGTGTTGCAAATAGGCTCATTTTACTCCCCCACACAGTAAAAAATGACCGTGATTTCAACGGTAAAAACTGTTAAAATGCTACAATAAAAATCTGTAACCTGGTTAACAGTATGTTTCTTTAATATATACGGCAAATAACCGTAAATTGACTTTCCTTGAATTACCTGCATGGCACATCACTTTTTATGCTTTTTGTTGACATTACTATAGATCGTTTTAGTTGTTTTCCCATCGGTTATGTGCATTAGAGATTTATGTTACATCTAATGTTGATAAACAATGTTTATTTCACGACTTTAATCAAATGCGTGTTAACATACTGGTGTTTAGTAGCTGTGTGAATGACACTGATCACCTTCCATACACTGAAACACTTTTCTGCTAGTGGGATAAGTAGATTGTGATGAACATTGGTTCATTATGTAACTTTCTCATCATCAGCTGCATATGGCTGTGTTAACGGTGTCTTTCTGTGTAACAAAAGATGTGTAGATGTTGGTAATTCAAAATACAGAGATATTACCTCAATGAATGAAATACGGTAGTTTACTGTAAAAATGAGAAATTACTCTTACATTTTGTGCCATTTTTAACAGTGATTTTTATTTTATTTTATTTTTATTTTTTTTTTTTTTAACAGTAAATTTTACGGATTTATTTTTTACAGTGTACAGTTAAACAGTTGAGTTTTACCATTTTTTTTCATCTTATCAGCCAATCCCTGGGTCTGGTGGCTACTTTTAGCTTAGCATAGATTATTAAATCGGATTAGACCATTAGCATCTCGCTCAAAAATGAGCAGTTTTGATAATTGTCATATAAAGCCCTTTGAAGTTACATCGTGTACTAAAACCCATGTAAAATTAACAGTTACTGTTTTCCAGGCTAAAATGTCTAGGAGCTTTACTCTCATTTAACTCTAGGGGGGTTGTAAAATGAGCCTATTTTCGAACAGTGTGGTGTTTCTTTTAAGAGATGAACAAGGTGTCATCTAAAGTATTTTGTTTCTTCAGAGCTGCATCTTTGCATTAAAACATCAACATCATTGTAGTATCTTTAAAGACAAAACAGACAATTCACAAGGATGCCTGATGAAATAACTCAAACGCTCATTGCAAGTTGTTCTTTTCTTGTGTGTGTGATTCATCATGAATCCGCCACAACTAAAAAGGAAACCATGCCCACAACAACTGTACTCCAAACCTTTTTTTTAATCCAGTTGATATCTGGTCTAGCGGGTGGACTTTTATAGCTTGCCTTAGCATAAATCATTGAATCGGATTAGACCATTAGCATCTCGCTTAAAAAAGACTTTCGATCATTTCTCAATTTAAAGCTAGACTCTTCTGTAGTTATATCTTGTACTAAGACCAATGGAAAAAGTTGCTATTTTATAGGCACTAATTGCTAGGAGCTTTACTCTCATTTAACTCTAGGGGAGTTGAAAAATGAGCCTATTTTCAAAGTATGGTGTTCCTTTAAGAGATGAACAATATGTCCCGTCTAGAGTATTTTGGTTCTTAAAAACTGCTTCTATACAATAAACAGTCAACATCAGAGTCGAATACTTAAAGGCAAAAAAAGATGCCTGATGATATAACTGCTCATTGCGTGTTCTTTTCTTGTGTGTGTGCGTGTGTGTTTTTCTTTGTGTGTGTGACTCATTATGAATCGGCCACAATTAAAAAGGACATCATGCCCACAACGACTGTACTCCGTTGCATAATGCATCCGTATGCATCAGAGATGTGATTTGTGTACAACTATGGAAAATGCTATAATAAAATGTCTTTATTAGTGTGCTTGAGGAAACTGTTAATCTTTGTTTCATTTTATTAAGGCATTGTAACATTCTTTCAGTTTTAAATAATTCTGGCATTAGGAGCATTTATTAATTATATTTATTTATTTAATATGTTTTCGGAAACATTTGAGACATGTTTGCATGTTTTTGTGTGGTTGAATATGAGGATTATTCCACTAAGTATTTGCTTTTTTTACATTTATAAAGCATTAATGTTGTGTTATCTAGAAATCAATCGAAATATATGGGAATAATGCTAATTATTTGGACTGTAGTTGTCATGTTTTATTATTTTTGGAAGAAATGTCATCAGTGTTGCACAGAACAAAACAAAAATGACATTTTATTCAGACTAAATAGTAAACGAAAAGAAATTGAGTATTTCCTTATTTTAGCATTCAGATGGTCATGAGAAACCTGGAAAAGTCATGGAATTTTTACAGGGCATTTTTCAGGCCTGGAAAAGTTTTGGAAAAACTGAAAAACCCACAAAGTCATGGAAATTAGTTAAATATCTGTAACAAGTTAGTTTAACAAATATCTGTATAAATATTAATTATTAAATGTAGGTTAGTTGTCTACTTCTTTTCTGTCCATGGTCAAACACATGCTCTAACATTAGTGCTGCGTGAATATCTAAATAAATTATACATAGAAATAAAGATTCATTTAAAATAATTTTGCATTATTTAATGTAATAACTTTGAACATGCATTGTTTTTCTTATTATTTACCACAGTGGTTCTCAAGCTTCAAAAAATTGTCTCCAAGTACCATCATAATAACTGATATTGATGTACAGTAGCATTGTAGGCCTAATTAAGCAGCTACAGCACTGCACAGTTGAAAAACGAGGCAGATTAATTATTTAAATTAAGAATATTTATTGTTGTTAGCCACTTAAATAAAAGGTTTAGCCTATTAGAATCAATTTACCAATCACCCTGGTGTTATCGTACACGTCAAAGGGTTAAAAGTGTGTTCTTTTTTTAACTTAAATTATTCAGAGATTCCTCCGTGCACCACTAAAAGGAAGATTGTGTACCACTAGTGGTACACGTACCACAGTTTGAGAACCACTGATTTACCGCGTATACATAGACATTGAATGAAACATAAGGTCATGAAAATTTACTTGAAAGTCCTGGAAAAGTCATTGAATTTTAGTAGTAAAAATGTGTCTGAACCCTGTTATTTGTTCCATAGCTGTATGTAACTGTAGTGAAATAATGTATTCAGCATTTGATCTGTTTTCCTGTAGGTGGCACAATCATGGCACCAATCAGCACAGATCTAGTAGGCTTGGCAATCACAGAACAACCAGCGGCTGCGTTTCTCTCTGTAGTCGTCCTCTTCATCGCCAGCATCGCACTCCTCATTCTCTGTGCGAGCTGTAAAAAGTAAGACAATTCCAGATGACCTTTTAAGACTTTCTTTCTGAATTTTAGTTAAAAAAAACATGCCTCAAAAGATGAAGTCAACTGTAAATGGGCAACAATACATGCAGCAGAAACTCACCTGCGCTATTGCTGTAAGCTGCATTCCTAGACACCACTGTCAAGTTTTTCTACTCCGGAAATTTGTCAGGAATGAGGCAGGAATGTGGCCCCAAAACTAAAGGCAGAGTAGTAAGTAGGCATAGTACCGGATATTGTTAGGTTGTAATTTCAGTCTGTATAGTGATGATTGACAAACACTAGTCTCTTTCTCACTAAACTCTGAGGTAAATGTCAACCCTTAAAGAAAATGAACCATGATTTTATTTTAGTAAAAGTTCTGTAACCATGAATTGGTGCATTGACTTCACTTTTCTACAAATACTATTGGTTAAATGTGGTTGATTAGTGGTTACCATTCTTTGTTTGTTTGAATTGTAGTAAAACTATGGTTGATTTTCATAAGGCTAACAAGTAAAATGAATTATAATTGTAAATTTTCAAAGGGATTTGAGATTAATCCACATTCATTCGTATTAGCTGTTTTTATGTCAACCGCTAGAGGTCAGTCACGAACCTGATAAACGACTAATGAAAAATCTACTTTTAAACAAGGTAGTTTTTGCTCGGTATCTTAAATTTTGTTTATATAAGCAATGAATTAGAGATAAGCTTTTTAAATGAATCTAAATACTGATTTGGAGATTGAAGTAGATTTATTTATCTATATGCTGCCACCAGAGGCCGTTCAAAAACCACTCCTGTCAGTTTCTGAGTGAAACGTCTGCAGTCTCTAGCATTTTTGCAGTTAATGTACTTTGTAAGTATGATAGATTAAATTCGTGTAGACACTTAGAGTCATTTAGGTGGTATTAGGATTCAAATTATTCATCCGAAAATAATATGGATATGTAGGTTGCAGTTTTAATTTTGGCCACCAGAGGCCACTGTCTGTGGGATAAAATTTATTCTATATTGCACTGTCAATAACACTTAATTAGTGTCATATTGAGCTTATTTAAGCAATAACGCTACAAAGACTAAACGGATAAAGTTCAGCAGATTTTTGACCAGGCTTTAAATCCATAATAATTTTCATCTGTTTTTTTTTTAGACATTCATTTGAACTGGAGAACAGCAGCGCACCTGCTGAGAAGAAATCATCCACACTTGTGAGCGTGGTGAGTGATGGATTAAATTATGAAATTTTACTGTGTGAACAAAAAAAGATTAGAATAATTAGTGGTTTCATTTTTTATAATGTTTTCTACTAAATATTGATTTCCTAATTTTCAGAAATGAAACATTGGTATTGCTGTCTAAAAAATTATATAAATAACATAGAAAGGGTGGATTTTTTTTATTATTTCATTCAAAAAAGTGCTTTAAAAATACATTTTTAGTTTAAAACTTTGCTTAAAACTATGGTGAATAGTAAATAAGGAGACTTTTTCAATGTTCAAGTCTCTTTTTCCATAGTATATCCTTTCTAACTATTTTTCAAATATTTTCCTACTATTGCATTTTTTTTCTGAAAAAACTATAACTATCATACATTTATTTTTAGTACCTAGTCCAATATATTTATTGCCATTAATATTATTTAATGACACAAATTAAATTAAAATAAATTAAATTTATTTTATACTATTTAACAATCTCAAAGCGCAGCCGTTGTTATTTTACATTTTTATACTTTGCCACTATACATTAAATCAATCATTTATAATATTAAAACATATTGAAGAATAGATTAAGAAAAAAAATAAATAATCACACTACATTTCTTTACAATTACTGGCTAAAGTAAATGTTTAATTTTGGAATATTGACAATGGGATATTCTTTTACCCATACTTTGATATTGTGTTTCCACACAAGCAGACACTTTACTTTTATCTAATCTGCTTTTTATGTATATAAAAATCACAGGCAGACACCAAAATGGAATGTATTACCATTATGTATTACTTTGTGCTTAATCATGCTTTTCAATTAAACAGGCCAGAATGAATGATTCAGCAGCCAGACACAACCCCACCGCTAATGAAATCACAGGTGACGAAATCGGTAAAGTTGAATTTCTTTTGAAACTGAAGAGCTGTTTTTCTCAATCAGTCCTACTCAGCAGATGCACTTTAATCTTGCCTTTAAAGGTTTTGATGTTGAAGACGATGGTAACGTAGCGGTCTCTCAAGAAGGAATCGTGTACAAGCCCTGGAGAAGTCACACTCTCACTCACGGTAAAAATTTTTTTTTTAATAAATTAAATTATTAAAGGGATAGTTGACTCAACTGAAACTCGCTTGCCCTCATGTGGTTTTCTGTTGAACACAAAAGAAGATATTTTGCAGAATGTTGGAAACTGGTAGCCACTGACCTCTATAGTAGGACAAGAAAAATACTATGGACGTCAATTGGTAGCAGTTTTCAACATTCAACTTCAAGTCTTGTAGGTTTGAAATGATAATTCAATGTTGTCAGAATTTACATCTAAGTTAACTATCTATTTAATTCTAGTGAAATCCTTTTATTTCTTCTTTTCTAACACATGCATGACAGTGTATCGATGCTTTTTGCAGGTTCAGGTCTACAAGTCAATGGTGGTGTTGGGACAATGACTGGGAGTTCGTAACACTTCAAGCCCTCTGCAAAAGCGTAAGCACTTCAGATGACTAATGTTAAAAAGTTGAGTCCCCTAGAGTTAAAAAGTTGAGTTTTAGCAATTTTGAATAGATTCAGCCGATCTCTGGGTCTAGTAAGTCATTAAATCAGATTAGACCATTAGCATCTTGCTTACAAAAGTGATCAAAACCTTTTTTTTTTTAATTTAAACCTTGACTCTTCTGTAGTTACATCATGTATAAAAAATTGCTTTTACTTTCATTCTGGCGTATTAATCAAGGAACTTTGCTGGTGTACCATCGCTGCAGCAGGCGCAATGATATTACACTGCCTGAAAATAGTCCCCAGCTTGGAAACTATGACCCCGTTTACACTAATGCGTTTTCGTTTTAAAACGCATAAGTTTTGCTACGGTTACGCCATCCGTTCACACTACGCCAGAGTTTTCGAGCCCCGAAAACGGAGCGTTTTGGAAACACTGGAGAGGCCGTTTTCATTCTAAAACGCTGCTGCTCCGTCTCAGTGTGGATGGAGGAAACCGGAGACATCTGAAAACTGAGGTGTGGCTGCTGGACACAGAAATAGGAGCGTCGTTGACCGCGCTATTGTCTGTTTTAGGCGCTATTGTGCAGTTAAACTCTGCCTTTTTTACTACAACAGCTGCATATATTCGCAAGAGGCAGGCTATTGTTCGAGCACTCGCTAATCGCTCGCATTTCAAGCAGCATAAGCCCTATTTAGGACGCCGGTTTTGGGATAGCGTTTGTTGACTAATAATAACCAAATGCTGAGTGCGACACATGCTTCCTGTTTATACTTGAACGCGCATGCCTAGAGTGCGCGAATGGTCACGTGATATACGTATTTAGTGGAGTAGTCTGGACGGAGATATGTTCAGAAACGCTGGTGTGGACACGTTTTCATGCTAAAACGCCGTTTTAAAACTCAAACGCACTAGTGTAAATGGGGCCTATATGACAGCACTGCGAAATATTATTACGTCTTTAAAAATGATCTTTTTTTTAGCAAGATGCTAATGGTCTAATCCGATTCAATGATTTATGCTAAGCTAAGTTAAAAGTGCTTGAGAATGGCTAAATGTATTTAAAAATGGCTCAACTCAACTCTAAGTGACTAGTAAAATGAGCTTATTTCCAAAACAAGTGGTGTGTTCCTTTAAAACAGACTCTCAGTGAAACACTGCAAACAAATAAGTGCTTGTTTTATTATCTTTTGAACTTCAGATGACAAAAAACGGTGTTGCTGCTATAGGTTTCCTCGTTATTTGGAGATTAATGGTTTCTGTGTCTTTCTGGAGCCAGGCTGAAGTCCTGTTCAACTCCCCATTAAACTTCCCATCAAACTTTATTGGATCTGTTGAAGTCCCCTGATCTGTCCCTCTGCACTGACCAGACTCATTCATTGCTGAATCTTCATGCAGCGGTTCAGACTGTTTCATACTAGTGTCCTTCAAGGGACAGATCCTGATCTTCTGGACAGACCTGTTCTGACAAATAAGGATGTCTGTTTGGGTGGTCGACGGTTAAATGTGACACAAGCAAGAAAATCAAGTGTCGCATGTCCATTTGAATATGAAGACCAAGTGTTGTCACTGTCAACACTTAACTTAGAGGCAATTTTTTTCCTAATGAAGTTCAGTATTGTGAAATGATCCTGTATTCACATATTCTTTCTTAGTAGAGGTGATGTATAGACTTTATCTTTTGATCGACTGGTCTGTGTGTGTTTAACTATGAATTTAGATGGCATCGTAACGGTGAATAATTTTAGTTTTGAAATATGTATGAATTCCAATGGGCTTGAAAATATCTGACTAGAACTATTAAAATGTCATTAAATTAACAGACTCTTTAGAATAAACCCTTCTGTTCTGGTGACTCTGAGTATTATGGGGAAATACTTTTTTTTTTCCTTTTTGTTCAAGTTTTATGAGGGTATGTATGGGTCAATGATGAAAGTGTCATTTAAAAGCTGAAACTCTTGAACAATCTTCAAATTTATATCAGAAACAATGCTTTATCAAAACATAAATGAAACACATCAAATTGTGAACAGAATCATAGAAACTTGCAAGGAGCCTTTTATATATATATATAATACATTTTTGGAAAATATGTGGAAAAATTGTTTTCAAAATCATTAAAAATTTTGTTGAGAGTTTTGAGTTTTGTTTTTATTATGCAGGGTTGGGGATACTGTGTGTATGTATGTATGTATGTATGTATGTATGTATGTATGTATGTATACACACACATACATACATACATACATACATACATACATACATACATACATACACACACACAAAA
>CAIGQQ010029531.1:0-13072 GCA_903798035.1 Danio albolineatus
TATATATATATATATATATATATATATATATATATATATATATATATGTGTGTGTGTGTGTGTGTGTGTGTGTGTGTGTTGGTTTTGGTGGTTTACAAGGACAGTTCCCCTGAATACATACCGACATTGCAGGGACATTTGGAATTGCAAGGACATAGGACATGTCCCCGTAATTCAAACGACGTAAATTCATATATTTAAGCCTTATAAACAATCTCTCTCTTTTTTTTTGACTGTCCTTTTAAATATGTAAACCAGATTTCTGGTGTGTGTGTGTGTATCCCTCAACGCCTCCTAAAGGCAGCATTTGTAACTGTTATTTTTTACACAATGCGACCTGAATGGGCGTGACGGTTGAAAAAACGCGGGCTGCCATTTGATTGGGTAATATGCTCACGCTGTGGACGCGCCCCCCTGGGAGGAGTTTGCGAGCTCATTCGGAGAGGAGACACCGACAGAGAAGGATCAACAGAGGAGCTTAAGTAAGTTATTAAGCTTTATATGTTTAATCATAACAGTTATTAAAGTTTAGTCGCTGATAGATCATGACTCAATCATAATACGAGCGCAGTATATGGTCATATACCTTAGCGACTGCATGACGTGAACTAAGTGGATGTGAATTAGCTTAATGATAATAAAAGGTTAATAATTACATGGATCACTGTTAAGTTTTGGAAGTACTGTCTCATTAGTAAGAAAATATACTCTTTATAGAGCTCACTAAAGCCTTGAATTCGCGTATGGTATAAATGAATGGTTGTAAATGGTTTGCTAATATGCTAACATGCTAACGGACGGGCACCATGCGGCTGTCATTCAGGTAAAATATGATTTATATTCACACATTTGATCAATGACAACCTGTGACACGCTTCCTATATTGTTTACCACGGCACTTTGAATATATATATGACTTGAAAACAACATTACCACTGTTTATTTGACTAAACAATGTTGTACATTCACAGTCATTGGCTGCTAATATGCTATTTAGAGTTTGCAAATAATACTTTTATGAAATTATATTATTAAGGGGAAAGTCTGAATGTGTGAATATAAAGCCAACTTTACATTCATACAGCTGAAGGCATTTAAAAGCGCTAAAGCACGTTTACCGTAGCATTAACATCATGTTATATATCAAAAATGAACATAAATATCTATTTAACCTTGTGTTGCGTTGTAAATATTTATTTTGCAGTATATAACATTAGGTAAAATACTTGGTGTGTTAAAGTGACAATGCACAATTCCCTCAGTGCATCTAATGTCATGTTATACTGGTCATATGCAATATTGTCAAGTTTTGAATTAGTTTAAATAATTTTTTCTACTTTACTGTCAATAAACGGGAGCTCATTCAGCTCTACTATTATAAATATTTAGAAATAATATTGTTTTATTTATATAGATAATTTATAGAGAATTGTTTTATTAAATATACAGGTGCAAGGCAGTTTAAACTGTCTTATTTTATCAATGTTTTGGTATCTGAAAAGCAGAATAAAACAATAGAATTAAAAATGTCTTCTTTATCTTCAGCTTTATCTACACCCCCTTTTCAAATTTTATTTCTTAATGAATATAAACAGGATTGCTTGGTGAATTTTAGACAGAACTAAAAACTTTAGACAGTTTTATTAAACAGTTAAAATAATAGTTTGATCACCGAACATCTTTAAGAATAGAAAAATAGTACATTTAATTTCAAACCAGTTATTGCAAACAACAAATTATAAACTACAACATTTCAACTAAATTATTATTATTTTTTATTAAAATATTATTTAATATTTGTCCCCATATTTTTTGGGGTTTATGTTTTTTTGGCTGTCGTCTTAAGTTTTTTTGTTAGATTAATTAATCAGTTTTGTACATCACTGTAATTTTATTCTTCATTTTAAAAGTGACTGCTAAATGAAAATTTTTTAAGTACTATGTTGTCATTTCTGCATTTAGATGAAATGGAGAACGAACCAAGCGATGCAGACTTGAGCCTGTGTGTGATGCAGAGTGTCACATAATCTAGGATGGACAAGTCATACCTTGGTCAGCGGTTCATCAACAAATTCAAAGGTACAGTACTCTATTCCCTTAACTAGCTATCACACTTGGTATCCTCATGCTGCAATATTAGATGTTGTATTCAGATGTTTTCCTGCCTTTGACTGGTGCTCAGCCAAAGATGAACATGCACAATATTTTACACAAATCACATCTGTTCTTTTCAACATGTTTTTTTCTGTTTTGTTGAAGTAACCATATTATGTAGTAACTAAAGTATTTTAACGTGCCAGTAATATTCAAAACAACCTTTGGAACACTATTAAGTTTCTCTCCACTTACAGAAACAGATGAATCTACATGTAAATCTGACTGACGATTACACACTCCCTAACTTCGTTAGAGCAGAAACAAACATGGTGGCATCTATAGTTCACATATAGATGAAAAGTGAAAATCAGAAACTGATTTGTAATTGTTGAAATTAATGCAGCTTAGTGAATGCGTTCTTTTCAGTGCAATGAGATGTAACATCAATGAAAAAGGTGGGTTTATGCTTAAAGCAATAATAAATATCTTTAAATGGGGTGTGATGTTTTTAGGTCTATTGTAGATATTTGCTTTTGTTTTAACCGTAGGCTTGCTTAATTTAGGTTTATGAAAAGCAATACATATATATATATATATATATATATATATATATATATATATATAAAATGAGCATTTACTTACTGCAAAAAATAATCTGTTTGATACTACGACTAAAGCAAAAACTGATGTTTTTAAACATTTTCAAATGTAGAGGGAGTGTTTGAGTTTGTACTTCACCATACAGTAAAATCCACTATATTGATTCATGGAGTTTGCATGTTCTCCCTGTGTTGGCGTGGGTTTCCTCTGGGTGCTCCAGTTTCCCCCACAGGTCCAAAAACATGGTATAGGTAAATTGGGTAAGCTAAATTATTAATAGTGTGAATGAGTCTGTGTGGATGTTTCCCAGTGATGGGTTGCAGCTGGAAGGGCATCAGCTGTATAAAACATATGCTGGTTGTATAAGTTGGTGGTTCATTCCGCTGTGGCGACCCCTGATTAATAAAGGGATTAAGCTGAAAATAAAATAAAAGAATTAATATTGATTCATTTTAGTATGTCCAGACTTAGTTTCTTTAGCTTAAGCAAGTGTTTTGCATTAGTATTGATGTGCATTCTTTCTCTCCTTTACAGATGAATACTGATCTTGCTGCTACTGATATTTCAAGACCTTGTCCGGCAGAAGCAGGTTCAGAGTAGGTACTGTCATTTCAATATAGCTGACTTACTGTAAATCTGCAACACAGAAAGTTGATGTGAATATTGTTGATAGAGATTCACACTGTGAACCAGAAAACACACTGCTTTACGAGGACACTGTGAATTGTTAGGACACTGTAGTGAAACCATCTGGTATTCTATGGGCTCTATTTTAATGATCTAAGCACAAAGTCTGAAGTGCATGGCACAAAAGTAGTAATGGCGTGTACAAATCCACTTTTGCTATTTTAAGGATGGAAAAATACGGTTTGCACCCCAGGGCATGGTCTAACAGGGTTGTGCTTATTTTTTAGTGTGTTTGAGCATAAACATGCATTAAACCAATCAGCGTCTAGTCTAGCTTTTCTACTTTACTGTCAATAAACGGGAGCTGATTCAGCTCTACTATTATAAATATTTCGAAATATTATTGTTTTATTTATATTTATATTAGGTTTAGAAATGTGTTGAAAAACTCTTCTCTCTGTTAAACTGAAATTAGGGGGAAAAAATAACCAGGGGGGCTAATCATTGAGGGGGGCTAATTATTCTGACTTCAAATGTATAATGTTCTGTGCATCACTGTAATTTTATTCTTCATTTTAAAAGCGACTGCTAAATGAAAATGTTTTAAAGTACTATGTTGTCATTTCTGCATTTAGATGAAATAGAGAACAGTTCCAAGCGATGCAGACTTGAACCTGTGTGTGATGCAGAGTGGCACATAATCTAGAATAGACAAGCCATACCTTGGTCAGTGGTTCATCAACAAATTCAAAGGTACTTACTTGCTGCAAAAAATAATCTGTTTGATACTATGACTAAAGCAAAAACTGAATTAGTACTTCACCATATTGTAAAATCCACTATATTGATTCATGGAGTTTGCATGTTCTCCCCGTGTTGGTGTGGGTTTCCTCTGGGTGCTCCGGTTTCCCCCACAGGTCCAAAAACGTGCTATAGGTAAACTGGGTAAGCTAAATTATCCGTAGTGTGAATAAGTGCGTATGGATGTTTCCCATTGACGGGTTGCAGCTCGAAGGGCATCAGCTGCTTAAAACAAATGCTGGATAAGTTGGTGGTTCATTCCACTGTGGCGACCCCAGATTAATAAAGGGATTAATCCGAAAATAAAATAAAGGAATGAATATTGATTCATTTTAGTATGTCTAGACTCAGTTTCTTTAGCTTAAGCAAGTGTTTTGCATTAGTATTGATCTGCATTCTTTCTCTCCTTTACAGATGAATACTGATCTTGTTGCTACTGATATTTCAAGACCTTGTCTGGCAGAAGCAGGTTCAGAGCAGGTACTGTCATTTCAATGTAGTTAGCCTACAATCTGCCAAGACAGAATGTTGATGTGAATATTGTTAATAGAGATACACACTGTGAACCAGAAAACACACTACTTTATGAGGACACCATGAATTGTTAGAACACTGTAGTGAAACCATCTGCTAGTCTATGGGCTCTATTTTTATAAAGGTTTCTGTTTGATAAAAATGTTTTCTTTAAATGCACCCAAAATATAATGTCTATTAAAAACATTGTTGTGCAAGTTACTTCCAAGCTGTAATACATTACAGATTACTTGTTACTGTTGTGTAATTGTAATCCCTTACCTTACAATATTACTGTCTCAATATTGTAATATGTTACATGACTACAAATTACCTTTTTAGTTACTTTCACCAAAATAGCTACAGAATTAGAACTTAACATTCTAAAATGACAAAACATACTGAAGAGCATTTTACATCCAGTGTAAAGTGATATGATGTAGCAGAATGACTGTGACTTATCCAGGCTACTAACAATATAGTATATAGTCGGCTATGTGAAGGCTCAAGACAATGGAAGAAAGGATGACAGCAAGAATCACAAATGATCTGTTAGTCTGTTAAAAGTATGATACAGGTAAAGTGATTATCTGGCAATCTCTAAATAGCTTGACTATATTCATATTAGACACTACAGGCCTATATGTAAACTCCAATGCCATGACAAGATGCAGATTTTTTTTCTTATTGTTGCCATTATTTTATTCACTTTAAATTTAAGTGGCTCACAACACAAAACTGTCATGCACAAAGTGAGCATGATGAACATACAGTAGCTTTCTCAATATAATGCCTGCGCACCGATTTCCTCTGTTTGTGGACAAAACTGCTTGCGAGCTCCCAAATATACGCTGCTTGCGCGCACATTTCCTCACGCTCTCTCAAATGCACTGCTCACGCACACGTTCTTGCAGGCTCTCAGTACACGGCTCGCTCAGTGAGATTATATGCCGACTCACAATGTGTGTCTTGTGTTCCCTCTTCTATTTGTGCTTTTGGATATGATTTATATTGGTTTATTAACAATAACCAAAATGCTAAAATAGACTTACATATACATTTTTTAAACAATAAACCAACAATTCCAACAATTAATGACACAGAGAATAGACGTTGAGTGTAAAGAATACATTTTATTTTAATAAAAGGTGCACTATACTAATCAAATAAAAACATTTAAACAAAAATATAACTAACACAAGCTGAAATGTTACTAATAGAATATAGGGAAAACTTGATAAGGTATTATAGCCTACTGTACTATTCACACTTCAAATAAATAAAATGTGGTCTTCCACATTGTTGATGAGATTTTGGAGAACATTTTCCCTGTCGTCCTCTTCATTTTGAGGAAAAGCTGTTCCACAGGGCCCCTGAACACGTCTATTGGCATGTACGGTGTTTTGAACAATACTATAGTAAAGAACTTCAATTAATCTGTTGTGGTAATACTATAGTTGCTATGGTAACACAACAAGTGAAATATAAACAAATTACCCAGTGCTGTAGTTTTTTTTAACAATATTATAGGGTATATTATTCTACAATTCACCACACTTTACTGTAGTAAAACTACACTTTGTATTTTATTTTATCAGTTCACTATTCCTAATACTACAGTATGCTGAAGCATTTATTAACAAGTTTTAAATTATACTAGCCTAAAACATAGATAGTATACCTAACACTCAAAAACACTAAAATTTATTTTAGAATTTACCTTAACCTGTAGGTAAATAGTGTAGAAATATCTCTGGATATATAATATAAGATAATATCATCTCTGGAGAGCAAAAGCACAAAAAGAGGAGGAAACACAAGGCACAATTTGTGAGTCTGCATCATCTGACAGAACGAGAGCACATCTTCCGCACGTGAGCAGCTGTGTTTTGAGTGCACGCGAGGAGGAACCGGCGCGCGTTCGCTCGCTCGTATTACATGAATAAGTTTGTCAGTAAAAATAACACCATATGTACTTGCGTCCATCTCGCGAATCAATTTGCCGCTTTTCCGCTGTGCATTAGGGCTTAACATTACTGTGCACCGGGCTGAGCCAATAGCCTCGGACCTCGAGCTCAGAGGCTGAAATCATTCCGCGTTCAAAGTAAAAAGTTCCAATAGCCGGAGGGAGATTAATGACAACACACGCCGCGCGTATATTCACCAACCACGAACAGGAAATAGAACTGCGCTATTTTTTTATTTGTTAATGTCTTGCGGGCGAAAAGTTTGTTGTAACGCAAGCGTTACTGGACATGTACCGAGTAAAATATTACAGAAAATGCATTAGTAATGCCTTACACTACTGCATTACAGGAAAATGTAATACATTACTGTAATACATTACTTTTGTAACGCGTTACTCCCAACACTGATTAAAAATGAAAGGGTTTGTCATCTTTGTTAATCTCTGAGTTAACACCCCTGCTCTTGTTAATGCAGAGACTCAGTTAATGTTGTTGTTAACGCATTACAAAAGCAATGTGATTACAGAAGTAAATTAGTTTTTGCCGTAATGCAGTTATATTACACATTACTGATTATTTTATTGTAATATTGTTACTCATTATAATCTCAGTAACGCAAGTTGGTTCAATTCTGCATCAACAGCTCCTTTAGAAATATTATTCCCAGGAAAAACATGTCTGGTTTAATGCTTATTTCTCTTTAAGATGTATTATAATTAGTGTATTTGTATTTTTTTAGCTTAAGCAAGTGTTTTGCATTAGTATTGATGTGCATTCTTTCTCTCCTTTACAGATGAATACTGATGTTGCTGCTACTGATATTTCAAGACCTTGTCCGGCAGTGGCAGGTTCAGAGCAGGTACTGTCATTTCAATATAGCTGACTTACTGTAAATCTGCAACACAGAAAGTTGATGTGAATATTGTTGATAGAGATACACACTGTGAACCAGAAAACACACTGCTTTATGAGGACACTGTGATTTGTCAGGTCATTTTAGTCTGTAAATTACTAGTGAACAGTAGTAATCTGTTGTAATGTCCTGTCAAACCACTCTGTCCTTTTAATGCAGTGTGTTGTCAGTGACATTCTGTGTATCACCAAAACACAAATATATGTTAAGTCTTTAAAGATTTGAACGAGTGGCCGTATAAAGTTGAAGTTTGAGTTTGATGAATAATGGGTGAGTATTTGTTAACGGTCTGTCCATCACAGACAAGGTCGCTCAAACAAATGTATGACAAAAAATTGGCCAAAACTTGGTATTTATTAATATGGATGTGATCGGTAGCTACGATCAAATCTCAAAATCTTTCAGTTAGTGTGAAGATCTGCTGACCTTTTTAGGTGTCGAAAAGACCGTAAGATGAGATGGAAGATCTGAGATTGTGTTTTTTTTTTATTTTGTCTGTATTGCGATTTGTCACATTTCATTACATACATATTCTTAACATTGAAAATTAGACATCACAAACCTTAAAAAGTGCCTTACAAATAATTGACATTATGGGAGAGGAGAGGTCAGTTAGATGTTGTTATATGCAGCACGCATTAGCTTTAATTAGCTTTAATATTAATTAAACATTAATATTAATTTAAAATTAGCTTTAATATTAATAATGAAGGCATATGATAAGTTTAATATATCAGAAAATAAATTGTAAATATCCCCAAATTTTTTTTAGATGTACAGTATAAAAAGTCATAAGGTGAACAGTTTTCAAAATTTTTCATAAATCACACATAAACCTTGCCTTAAGTTAGATTTTGCACTCTGAGCTGTGCTTTGAGTTGATAAATTAGGCCCAATGTGAATCACTCCACAGTCTCCTGTGAATTTTTATTTATTTATTTATTTTTTATTTAATTTTTTTTTTAATACTAATACAATTACGGTTAATGGTTAGTCGACCAACTACAGGTTAGTGGCTTATTAGGGGCAGTCCTATCATACTTAACAAATAAAAATAACAGATTTGATTTCTTGTTTTTAAAAGAGAGGTTAACACCAAGACTCAGTTTGAACTCTGAATAACTTGTTTGTTTTTCAGTCTTGGTTAAGTCTTGCAGTTTCTTTAGCTCAAGCAAGTGTTTTGCATTAGTATTGATGTGCATTCTTTCTCTCCTTTACAGGTGAATACTGATGTTGCTGCTACTGATATTTCAAGTCCTTGTCCGGCAGAAGCAGGTTCAGAGCAGGTACTGTTATTTCAATGTAGTTAGACTACTGTAAATCTGCAATACAGAAAGTTGATGTGAATAATGTTGATAGAGATTCACACTGTGAACCAGAATACACACTGCTTTATGGGGACACTGTGATTTGTTAGGACACTTTGGTGTGTAATTGATTAGTGAACAGTAGTTAAACTGTCATAATGTCCTGTCAAACCACTCTGTCCCTATAATGCAGTGTGTTGTCAGGGACATCAGTAATGCCCCATTCATGGTGGGTGTCTCCGTTTACATTGGATGGAGTCTTTACGTCATTAAAGTGACGGCAGCCAACCACATCCTGCTTGAACTGCAATGCAATAAAGGCACGTCGTGGTAGTAAATAATGATGTATATACAGATTATTCATACCAAAGCAATTGCCAACATTGATAATAAGCTTTATTATCTTTAGCTTTACCTCTTTTGACATGTGGCTAAAAAGAGCTGCACGATTGTAAATAAATAATAATCATGATTTTTTTTGTTGCTTAGAACAAACATGATTCTCCTATGAGTCTGTAGAACTTTTTTATTTAAAAGATTTACCTCTGAAAATTTAACTTTCAAAGAAGATGGCAAAAAAGTAAGGCACAATACTCTAAAATCAAATGTAATGTAATAAAAAATATCATCATGTATAAGAAATATGGTTTTTGATATTGTATGCTAAAATTAAGATATAATTATTATGATTATTATTATTATTACTATTGTTGTTATTCCAACATATAGTAAAAAAACAAAACAAAAGTACAAATACAAGTTTGTGTAGACTTACTAATGCTAAATTTTAAATAGATTTGGGTTGCTGGACTTGAATAGACTTTACATTTGTCCTGGTTTTAATGCACAGGACAGGAATGACATCTGTAATCATAATACATAGTACTTAAGTTTATACATAATACTTAAATTCATAATACATAATACTTAAATTCATAATACTTAAGTTTAATTGTTATGTTAGACACAAATGCTTGCACTTTGTCATTGACTACAAAAAAAATAAACACATTTTTCACTGGTAAAATCAGACATTGCAGGCAAATGTGACCTGATTCTGATGTCATTCGCTACAATTTTTAATGATGTGCGACTTGCATTGACAGGTGAAAATCCGATGTACCTTTTTACACTGTAGACACAAGGGTACGGGTCAGATTCATAGCGGATAAATTTCCACGAGGCCTGAATCTGATTTGACTAAATCAGAATCTATGTGATATTTTCCTGCTTACACGTACATGGGCAAATCCGATCTGTGCCACATCTGAATTTAGTATCAAATCTGAATTTAGTCTCTTGAACCATGCAGTGTAAATGCAGCCTTTCATATGCAGTGTGAACATAGCCTCTATGAACCAGAATACACACTGCTTTATGAGGACACTATGATTTGTTAGGACACTTTGGTGTGTAAATGATTAGTGAACAGTAGTTAAACTGTCATAATGTCCTGTCAAACCACTCTGTCCCTTTAATGCAGTGTGTTGTCAGGGACATCAGTAATGCCCCATTCACACCTGTCCTTAAATGTAATTGCAGAATCGTTCTGGTTTAAGATCATGTGGGGGTTGATTAAAGATTGCGTTCATTTTGCAATTTGAGGAATAAACTAATGATCTTCAATGTAATTTAGCGAAAGTCGCTTGATTACATTCAAATTGATGGTCAGAGAAAATGTCCAAATATCATGTCCAAAATGACCTCAAAAGAGTACTGCAACTAAATACATATAAACATGGTATGATTTCAGATCAGATCCAGTGAACTGAAATTGAAGATGACGAGAATAAGAAATCTGCAGGTGACACATCTTTAAGCAAACCAAAAGAGATTTCGGCGTCAATGGAACCTGCCTAATTGGAGGTAATTATATGGTATTGGTGGTAACCTGATAAGTGGAATTAAACTACACACACTGTTATAAACATTTAAACATCATGTTTTTTTAGGCATATAGTAATGATTACTCTGTATATTAATACATGCTTTATTAACAAATTTGTACTGTTTTGTGAGCATCTAAAGTAAGGACTATTTAGATTTAGATAGTAAATCCCTTTAAAATGACAATTAAAGGTAGAACAAAATAATTTGCAATATAATTGTACTTAATTTAGTTACGAGGATCAATTATTAACAAAGTATACAATCATTAAACACATTATATATGTGCTTAAAGGTCAGGAATACAGCATTTGTAGCTTTAGTTATAAACAGCTTGCTTACTAATGTCTATTAATGTAGAGTTTTGCTTAACAAATGATGAATTAACAATTTGTTAAACAAGTTTTTAACAAATTTGCTTTTTTAACAAATTTTGCTTTTAAATTTGCTTAAACGACTGTGCAGTTAAGTCTTACACAAAATCTATGCATGAAGATTGTTTATTGAAAAAAAAAAACAAAGTATTTTGCTGTTCAGTTTTTGTGATCTTCAGGTTTACAATTGCGCTCCCTTCGCAGTGCACTTAAAAAACCATTGATGTCATTTTGAACAGCGTCATGACGAAAGCTCTAGGTGACCTGTTTTTTAAAAGTGGACTTTTCAAAAAATAAATAAACAATATCCGTCTAATAATAATCATCATCATCATCATCAGTAATATTATTATTAAAGTATAGTTGTTAATTGTTTAAATTTTATTTCTTAATAAATAGCCTCATTATTTATATGATTTATATATGAGATTAGAATACGTGTTTGCTTTTGTAAGTGATTTTATGTTTTAGAATAGAATATGTAATGTTTTCAATATTTGTAAAGGAAACAGGCCCTATATATGCAGTTTACATAAATTTCTATATGGAAAGCGAGTGCATGTTTTTACCAAAACTAATATTGCATTTTATTTTAAATGTGTAAGCGTGTAAAACAATATAATTTGCACAAAGAAATTATGGGGTTCTTCTCTATAGAAGTAGTTACTCCACCCCGTTTAGAGCATCATTATGAGCGTTTTACGTTAGAACTAACGTGGTTCAAACGATGGATCTGCGATAGAGAAACTACGGGTTTTGGGAAACACTCGTTACTACATCGTTCTTTTGCCAAATGATGCATCGTACTATAATAGTTCAGCCGCGAGTTACATCATTGTTTGGAAACACACCCCAGATTAATATTAAATTGTAATTTAATAATTAAAAAAATGAACTGACACCTCTATTTTGTGTCTGACACATTAAATATTGCATTTTTAAATATTGATTTATTTTAAAATGTGCAAACAACAGCATACAGAACATGTTAACAACAGAACCTGGATATATCATCAAATTTTCACACACACCAGCATTTCCAACAACATTAAAAACAGAATATAAACCTACAGAATATAGCGAATAAAATAAATAGGGCTGCACTAAATATTTAAACTTAAATTACAAATTTAAATTAGGCTACAAAACTGAATCATTTTTAATATCCGGCATAGGCTGTTTTTCCCCCAATCATACCAAACATACAGTTTTTTTTTCATCAAATAAAAATAGCAGGATTACTACCTCAAATCGATTACTTCAAATAAGCATTTAATTAATGTGCCGCTGTAATTCCTATATCACAAACCTCTGTCAACATTTTTGATTCAAGTTATTATTTTAAGGTTATGTCTTGTGGGTCTGATTTTACCTAAGCGCTGCTGTGCTTTCAGTTTCTTTGTCTCACTCACAATGAGTTCAGCTAAGGGATTATCCTAAATTAGTTAAACTCTCCTCACTTTGGTGTAGCACAGAAATATCAGTATATCATTATAGGCTTTGCTGAAAGGCTGGCTTTTTTACCGGCAACGAGGGAAAATAATGGTATTAGAGATTTTAAAGGAAATTGATATTTAGAAGGAAACATAGCCTAAACTTAACAACAGATTTTATAAATGTTGTAACATAGAGTGGCCTCAAATAGTGTTGCCTATAGTTGACTGCAAAGAATCAGTTTTTTTTTATATACTGTATCGCAATAGGCACGTGTGCTAACCAAAATGGGAATGTGTTTATTTTGAAAAGATATATATTTTAAATCATGAGGAACACATAAAAATAATGTTTGTTGTACTGTCTGCAATGAAATACAAGTCAAAGTAAATGTAGAAATCACTACTTTGTATTTTTATTTGTGTTTTCCATACTGTCCCAACCTTTTCTGATTTGAGGTTGTGTGTATATACAGTTAAAGTCAGAATTATTAACCCCCTTTGAACTTCTTTTATATATATATATATATATATATATATATATATATATATA
>CAIGQQ010029532.1:0-12080 GCA_903798035.1 Danio albolineatus
ACACACACACACACACGTCTGCATTTACAAGTCTATACGTGCAGCTGCTGTGACACAAATAAAAGAGCTGTCTGAAATGCGACGTGAAAGTGCGAAGGCGATATCAATGACTTAATTTTTCTCGCTTCAAGACTGAAAAGCACAGTTTGGCAATGCCTCGGGCTGCACTTCTCATGATTATAGTCGAGAGCTAGTAGGTGGACGATAACAGTGACTAATCCTGGGTTTCCTCGCACATAAAAGACAAGCTGCTTTGATGTGGCTGACAATCACTGAATCTTAATCTTTTACGACCAATGAAATTACTCACCTCTCAGCATAAACATCCCGATCAATTGTGACCACTGCGTGGATTGAGGATCGAGAATATGACCCCAAGAGCCTCAAGTTCACCTCATCCAACTGGCTATGAACAAACTGAACTCATTCAATCTCCAAAAACACTCTAATCTCTTTAATCGATATTGCAGCTGGAATAACCTTCAGATCAGATCTTAAAGAGACAGTTCACACAAGAATGAAAGTGAAATCAAAACACTGACTAAAAGTTGTAAACTTTTTTTAAGAGTTTCTTTCTTCTGTTGGAACTCAAAGTAAGGTGAGGTCTGGAGCTACTCCACTAAGTGCATGGAAAGAAAATTATAAAGAGTTAAAAATTATAAAGATAAAAAGTTTTTTAAAAAATAAATAAATAAAGATTCCAGCACTGCTTAGTTGTGAAGATCTATCTCTTTCATCACTGAAAACCTCTTTTTCTTATAGTTCTGTTGATCACAAAAGATGATCTGAAGAACTTTCCAAAAATACTTTGGAGGTCAACAGCTGTGTTTTAATCCACTTATTTTTAAGCACATTTTGGAATACTGCATAAAGACGCTTAATGGAAACTATTAATATAGTGGGATGGTAGAACTGGGTAGAACTGAGTAGGATACACTTTTCATCCAATAAGAAAACATAATTGTGCATCATTACAACCCCTTTGATGTTAGTCTAGGGTAAAAGGGATAACATTTACGGTGTGGCAATTTTATCAAGTGATGGTGGAAGCAACAAGATAAATGCTCATCGGCCACTTTATTAGGTACACCTGTCCAACTGCTTAACGCAGATTTCTTATCAGCCAATCACATGGCAGAAACTCAATGCATTTAGGCATGTAGACATAGGCCCTGTTTACACTAGTGCGTTTTCGTTTTAAAACGCATAAGTTTTGCTACGGTTACGCCATCCGTCCACACTACGCCGGAGTTTTCGAGGTGCGAAAACGGAGCGTTTTGAAAACGCTGGAGAGGCCGTTTTCATTCTAAAACGCTGCTGCCTCGTCTCAGTGTGGATGGGGAAAAACGGATATCGTTGAAAACGGAGGCGTGGCTGCTGAGATCCGCTACGTGATTGGGGATTTGGGTCATTGCGTATCCTTTCCTTATTCGTCAAGCGCACATGGCTATGACGTCACCGGCAGATGGCAGACCAGTCTTCACTGTAAACACTGTATTTTCGATAGCCATGGATGTTTTATATTCATTTGTTACTTTAAGTAACAACTCGACCTCGTCGTCTGTCCTCAAAAAGACCTCTCTTGCTTTCTTTACCATCGCGTTCATAGTTCAACCAGCGTTTGTTGACTAACAATAACCAAATGTCGAGTGAGACACGTGCTTCCTGTTTATACTTGAACGCGCATGCCCAGAGTGTGTGAATGGTCACGTGATATACGTTTCTGGTGGAGGGAGATCTGTTGAGAGACGCTAGTGTGGACGCGGATCGTTTTCATGCTAAAACGCCGTTTTAAAACTAAAACGCACTAGTGTAAACGGGGCCATAGTCAAGACAATCTGCTGCAGTTCAAACCGAGCATCAGAATGGAAAAGAATGATTGATGGTGCCAGACGGGCTGGTCTGAGTAATTCAGAAACTGCTGATCTACTGGGATTTTTACGCACAACCATCTCTAGTGTTTACAGAGAACGGTATGAAAAAGAGAAAATATCCAGTGAGTGGCAGTTCTGTGGGCGCAAATGTCTTGTTGATGCCAGAGGTCAGAGGAGAATGGCCAGACTGGTTCCAGCTCATAGAAAGGCAACAGTAACTCAAATAACTACTATTTACAACCGAGGTATACAGAAGGGCATCTCTAAATGCACAACACATCCAACCTTGAGGCAGATGGGCTACAGCAGCAGAAGACCACACCGGGTGCCACTCCTGTCAGCTAATAACAGGAAACTGAGGCTACAGTTCACACAGGCTCACCAAAATTGGATAATAGAAGACTTTGGGCCCATTAGTACCAAATGAGCATCATGTCAATGCCACAGTCTAGCTGAGTATTGATGCTGACCATGTCTATCCCTTTATGACCACAGTGTACCCATCTTCTGAACATATGAAGAGGCAAATAATTCAATTACTGATGTTCATGTAAACATAGTCATTGATGATGTGAAAGCGAGCATGATGGGACGGCATTAATGGACAAACCAGCGAACCGAGCACATTGTAAAACATCTGAAATGTTGTTTTGGTCATTCTAAAATCCTTCAGCCAAAGTCTGTCATCAAAGTGGTTCAGTATCATTACCTCCAGGATTTCAGACTTCATGAACTACATAGCTAATGTCTGTTTCCCCCAACATTCTTCAGACATCTCCCTTTGTGTTCAACAGAAGAAACTCCGGACAGGACTGAATCAAATGGAGGATGAGTACATTACTTCATTCATTTTTAGGCCAACGATCCCTTTTGGGTGGATTTCGTGCACACCCCTTGTGCACTGATTTATGTAATATTGAGTAAAATGTGCATCAAAGTGACTCAAAGTGAACTTCCACTGCTAAAACCTTCATTCGCAGGGTGTTTCCCCTCATTTTCTCGTTCCAACATCTCTGACCTGCTGGCCTTGAGCTGCACTCGAATAGTAACAGACCACTGATAATCTGATTAATTATTCAATCAAGAGAGGTCAACCATGAGCGTACTCAGAGATCCGCGATCTGACTTTGACTCAGAATGGGCCGCTGGGTTCTTTGAGTGCTGTTATGCAACTGTATTAACCACAAGCAAGCTGAGTCACTCCTTTTCATTCACATGTGCTTCCACTAACCCGCCAACCCAAGGCCTTTTAACACAGGGCACTGTACGGCAGATGATATGAATGGCTCAGGGTGAGCAGCAATGTCAGGATGTGCAAAATCTTAAATGCTAAAGTTCGTTTAATGTTAAAGTCCTTAAAAAACGAAAAAACAAAGCAGCAACGTATGATTCCTGATGCCACCCATGATGCAGAGAGCGGCTTTTAATTAAAATGCAAGCAAGTACTCTGTGTTTTCTAGGGTAGAGCGCTTAATTGAAATTAAATGACAAACGTGATAAAAGTCACCATGAAATCAATTTGCGCATCTTATTTTCATGTGTACAGTAGTTCTTGTTATAAATGATGTGTCTGAACACTTTATTATTTTGTAAGAATTTGTTTGCACTTATAACTAGGGCCAGACGGAATCTGCGGACATTTTTTGCTATTTCTGCGCAGATTTTTGTTAAAAATCTGCAGATTCATGTGGAATTATTTTTGGAGTATCACAACTAAAACCTTAAATTAATTTTTAATTTAATGTTTACAATACGAATCCAATTAGATCCACTTTGATTGGTAAAGAAAGCAAGTTTCTCAAATAAAATCTCTACTAAAAGACAGAAAATGGTACTTTACAAACTGTATTGTAAATAAATCATATGAATATTTTCATATTAGTCAATAATGTTACTGAAATTAATTTAAAAACTGAATAAATATACATTTACACAAGTAAATAAACAGAATCAATGATGGGCTGCGTGTGCAGATTCCGTGTGGGCCTACTCATAACCTTAAATCAATTACCACAAATTACCCCCCAATGATAGAGCTGCACGATACTGGAAAAACCCTGCAATATTTTGCCTTTCTGTGATCTATATTGCGATATTTCACATGATAACTTAAATAATCAACTAATAATTTTAGATTGATTGGGGTGATTCTGTAGGGGAGTGCATCTGCATACAATATAATAAACAAACTACAAGTAGAGATAAAGCAGAGCAAACATACACTGGCGGTGTCTAAAACCATACAGGTAGAGAAATCAAATGTACAATAAAGCTGTATATTCTTCATTGTGTAACTAATTTAATACTAATAATTAAACGATTAATAATTAAAGATGGGCGCCACGGTGGCCTAGTGGGTAGCACGTTCGCCTCACAGCAAGAAGGTCGCTGGTTCGATCCCCGGCTGGGCCAGTTGGCATTTCTGTGTGGAGTTTGCATGTTCTCCCCGTGGTTGCGTGGGTTTCCTCCGGGTGCTCCGGTTTCCCCCACAGTCCAAAGACATGTGGTACAGTTGAATTGGGTAAGCTAAATTGTCCGTAGTGTGTGAATGAGAATGTATGGATGTGTTTCCCAGAGATGGGTTGTGGCTGGAAGGGCATCCGCCGCGTAAAACAAATGCTGGATAAGTTGGCGGTTCATTCTGCTGTGGCGACCCCGGATTAATAAAGGGACTAAGCCGAAAAGAAAATGAATGAATGAATGAATAATTAAAGATACAAACGTAATAGTTCCTGTTTTAAAATGCTTGAAACTTGCTTAAAATGTTCCTTCACACATCCCAATAGGCTTTTTTCTTTTGAACCGAAATGACCCTAAAAATGATCTTGTGTCCTTCTAAACGGTTGTACCCGTCAATTACAATCCTGACTCCACATTGCACGTCCTGCGATGTGACTATTGCGAAGTCACACATTGCAATCTTGATGTTGAAACAGTATATTGTGCAGGCCTATTGTCTTCTTTTAAGAAACAATATGCGAGAATGAAGTGATTTTCATCTACAAGTTTATTTAGTTATTAAAAACCATTATTTATTTATTTTACTAGTTTTAGGGAAAAACTCACTTTATAGTTTTGGAATATTATTTCATAAAATAAGACAATGTGTCAGGCTTGTCTTGAAAAATCTTCTTGATTTAACAATTTTTAGATATTTGGACTAGAAACAAGACAAAACCAAAGTAAGAAAAGCTTTTTTTGTGTGGTGCAGGTGTTTCGTTTCTGCTCCGAATTCATCTATTCATCAATCTTCCTTCATTTTGTTAGCAACACCCATCTTTTAACAATCCAATCGGTTTCCAAAGAACAAAAACCATGTACCACCCTTCATTTTTGTCTAATTTCAGGACAGGTTCAAGTAGAAGTGTGAACCTACACTGATCTCATGGTTCGGTTACAATTATAATGCCATAGATTCGGTTCAATTCGATATCTCGGTGCATTGATGATGCTTTCCATAATTTAAGATTTTACTTCACAGCACAACACTTATTGTATTAAAACGTATAAATATATTTATATTCATTCATTCATTTTCCTTTCGGCTTAATCCCTTTATTAATCCGGGGTCGCCACAGCGGAATGAACCGCCAACTTATCCAGCATTTGTTTTACGCAGCGGATGCCCTTCCAGCCACAACCCATCCCTGGGAAACACATCCATACATTCTCATTCACACACATACACTATGGACAATTTAGCTTACCCAATTCACCTGTACCGCATGTCTTTGGACTTGTGGGGGAAACCGGAGCACCCGGAGGAAACCCACGCAACTACAGGAAGAACATGCAAACTCCACACAGAAATGCCAACTGGCCCAGCCTGGGATCGAACCAGCGACCTTCTTGCTGTGAGGCGAACGTGCTACTCACTACGCCACCGTGGCGCTAAATATATTTATATATTATTTGTAATACAATGTTGTCCTTTAATTCAAGCAGTCAGATAGATGACCTGTACCTTTAAAAACTGAAGTACACACACAGAAAAACATGAGCATTTCTAGCAAATAAACAAATGTAAATATCCCGCTCGCTTTCTGAGCCTTGTCTAGTGAGTTCGTACGTACACCCCTATGATTGGTCACGTGCTCAACAGAAAGGGCTCGATTGGCTGTAACTCTCTGGTGCTGTTTACCGATGAGTGACACTGATAAACAGCAGCGGCGATCACTGCTGATCCATGATAGACACTGTGGAGAAAACTCACTCGTGTGTATCCAGAAGTAACAGCCAGTCCAGCTCCTTAACCATTAGACATTATACATTAGAAAATGGTGTTTTGCTTTTGCGAAAGGAATTTTATGAATATGTATTTTATTTTGTGCATGCAAATTGTTTTTTGAATATATGTATACATATAAATAAATATTTTGTGCACAGGAATTTGGTTTTATGCATGTAAATTTGGCTACACGTGTACATAATGTTTTTGCGGGAATTACTTTTGATACCCGACTCCATCCAACTGCCCCCAAAGCATTGCAAACAGCCGTCATTTTCACAGAACCACTATCTTTATGTCGTTATCTCCTGATTAAATCGATTTCTATTTTTTAACGTGTTTTTGTGTAGTTTATCAGCGCAACTGTGACTCTACTAGAGCTCTCTCTGAAAGCAGATGTTGGAGGTTTACTAGAACCAACTTTACTGACAAAATACTCAAAGAAACCACCTGTGATTAATAGCCCAGCCACAACGTTTCTCTGTCATAAACAAAATAAAGCTACAAATGAAGCCTGATTCATATGGGATTAGTATTACGCGAGGATCACGAGGTCATTTTTAGTAATTGCAGAGGTTGTCTGCGATTTTAAAACTGACCATGAATGTATTTTGTATTACAAACAGCCAACCATATATTGACGAACACCAAGGTCCTGTGATAAAATTATTAAATTCTCCATGTAAATCCGTATCTCTGTGATTTGCTGGGTTTGTGTATTCATTTGTTTCCCATTTGCCTTTTTATCCATCTTTCGCAAAGAATGGAGGCTATTTTGAAGTGTTTTGGTAAGATTACAGGCCCAGGGATATAAAGAGAAGCTAAAAAAACATCAGAAAAGCGAAAACCCCAAAAAAAGGCTTAAATGGAGATGTGTATCCATCTTCTGGTGGCTACTTCCAGCAGGATAACACACCATGTCATAAAGCGTGAATTACCTCAGACTGGTTTCTTGAACATGACAATGAGTTCACTGTACTCAAATGGCCTCCACAGTCACCAGACCTCAACCCAATAGAGCACCTTTGGGATGTGGTGGAACGGGAGATTCGCATCATGGATGTGCAGCTGACAAATCTGCAGCAACTGCGTGATGCTATCATGTCAACATGGACCAAAATCTCCAGTATATTTCCAGAATATTTCCAGTAGCTTGTTGAATCTATGCCACGAAGGATTAAGGCAGTTCTGAAGGCAAAAGCAACATGGTATTAGTAAGGTGTACCTAATAAAGTGGCCTGTGAGTGTATATCATCTATATTTTATCCATCTAAACAGACAAATGAATGCACAGAGATACAGCAGTGAACATATGAAGTGGATCCAAAAGGTTTTTTTAAATTGTCCCAAGACAAGATTGGGTGTTGTTCAATAGTGTTAGGACAACTTTGATGACCTACTTCAAATGTTGTTGACTAATGTACACTAATCAAAATTCGAAGTGGAACAAAACCTTTCACTGAAATCATCCTAACACGATTCAACACCCATTATTGTTATGGGACACTTTAAAAAAAATTTGATCCACTTCAAATGTTGACAACTGCATATGCCTTGTCATAATCTATACGCATAAAATACATCCAAGGTTAAAACATCTATAAAAAAACGTCATCTGAATGTAATGTGAATGGAAGTACACACAAATGTATGCCATTTTCACACAGTCTCAGATTTCTGGATGAAAACTACTAATAAACTATGAACGTTAAAACATCCATATGCAAATCTCGCACTAAAGTTTGACGGTGCAACAGATTTACCAGCTTACGCACATCGTCTAGTCATCTCTGCATGCTAAGCTGGAATAAAAGAAAGCACTTTAACGTGAACAAACAAGAAAGACGCACTTCACCTTTAACAAGTTCAGATTTTGCACAGCAGGAGAGCATCATGGCAGATGCGGCAAAAACACAGGCGCTTTGAAGACAAAGATGCCGTCAATCTAGCAAATGCTCCATCAACTGTGACTCCACATGAGAGCCTTTTTGATCTTTGATTCGTAAAAACATAAATAAATAAATAAAACACACCTGATATATACAATCTTTCGAGATAGGAGAGAAGTCATGCGGTTTAAATGGTGTATCTATATAAAAGTGTAACCTATAACATGCATACAGCCAACTATTTGCAGCCTGAAGGGTAGATGATATTAGTACTGTGCAATATATGATGATATATATCCTATGGACAAAATAAAAAGTTTATCTTTTCATATTATGTTCTATTGTTGATTGTCGTATTTTGTCACTAAATGCATTTTTAGGGTAATACCTTCTCATTAGTTTCTAATAATAACATTTTAATTCTTTTTCATCATTATCATGAACGCAATATTGCATGTGATATTGATATTAACTCAATTTAATACATGTTACTGACAAGAATGCAGACAGAAACATGAATAACAGTATCATGAGAAAGGTGCAATCTTGAAAGTGCAGTGTTCACATTTTGTATTTTATTTAGCTATAATTTTTATTTTTATGTTGGATCTGTAATCATTTTTCTAAAGTGTTTAATTAATAGCTAAAAAAAAAATGTGGAAAAAATATTTAAAAGCCTTTTAGCAAACAACTGCCTTCATCAGGGTAACAAGGTTCAGGTTACCCTGATAAAGGCAGTTGTTTGCCGAAAAGCGAAGGCAGTTTTAAGGAATAGCCATGTCAATAAAGGCTTTTTAACATTTATTCCACATTTTTCTGAGTGCCTTTGACTGATTTTTGCTGTTTATTCTAATGAATCCCTTTCCCAGAGAGCACTAACACATTATTTAAGCTACCCCTGAGCACTTTTATGATTAATTTTGGTGTTATTATTTATTTATTTATTAATTATAGTGTTTTATTCAAATGTATTTTACATTTCTACATCTTAAAATCAAACATTTGCCCTTAAGTACTAAATAAAGTGAGAAGTACGATCACATATTAGTAATTTTTGGAGAATAAACTTTTAAATTCACAAGTGTTCAACATATACAAACTATTAACTAGTTGAATTTACAGTAATGATGCAACATCATGATATATATATATATATTTTTTATATTAGGAAATCAGATGCCATATGAGATTTTCGTCATATTAGTCAGTAGGCATGGGCCGGTATAAGATTCTGACGGTATGATAACCTTGAATAAAAATATCACGGTTTCACAGTATGACGGTATTGTGTTTACTGCTCTAAAATATATTCTTTTTAAACATCTGGGTAAAAAACTAAACCTTTTCCCCTTTGAACACAATATATTTTATTTTGAGAAACATTTTAAAATATTTTGGGACAGTAAACATGTCAGGCTAAATAATTCAAGTGAATCATCGACTTCTGTGGTCCTCATTTGTTTCGAAAACACAGATTTCTTTACAATTTACACCTAAAAAAACTAAACAAAAAAATGTAAATAAAAAAAATCTTACTCATACCTGAACGGTATAACAGAAAATTTTGGCGGTATGATTACCTTGACTTTTCCATACCGCGGTATACCTAGAAAACGGTTATGGTCCCATGCCTATCACTCAGCACTAGATGATGTTATGTAGACAGTATCAAAAAATGCTAAGCAGATCAAGTAAAAACAGAACAAAGTGGGTAAATACAATACTGACATAATGACTGCTGTCTAAATAAACTATTTCTTTAGGATAAAGCACACGTCCTCATGCTTTTGATGATTACATTGTGAAGTACACCAGCTCAGGAGAAAACCTCTTTGCTTATGAAGTTGCTGAGACTTCACTACAAGCTTGGATAAAAGGAAAGCGGGAGAAAATTTATCACAAAATAGTGAGCTAAAACCAAAGGTTTCAGTCTTGTCATGCGCACAGATGCAAAGCAGCGGATCCAAACTACGTTTATCAACAAGCAGAGTGAAAACTAGATATAGGACGTAAAACAAAATCGCCAAATTGCTTCTTGTAAGATCAGCGCTAGCAGCTCTTGCTAACGCGGCTGTTTGAGCAGGCCTAGCGCGCGCATCCACAACACACATCCAAACTCCATCGCGTCTATCCCAAAAACGAGGGAAAATACCGGGATACCGTGGAGTCTGGTCGGCATACACTGCCAGGACAGTTAAAAAAAGCAGCTAAGGGTGTCCTGCAACTCATTGGCGAAGAGTAACTTTTTTGGGAAAGCGACGCAAAGAAAGGGTTAACCCGAAGGAAACATTGGTTGGTCAGGACGGCAGGCGTGCAGGCCGATCGGCTAGCAGAGCTAACAGCCCGAGTGCATGAACACACAGCAGCCTAAGATGGACACCAGCCACCGCAGGACCTGCTTTTGCAGAATTTATTCATTTTGCATGTGCAAAAACCCAGCTCAAGTCATTTCCATGCACACAGCGAGACTATTTAACCCCGTTGGCTCATATAGCAAGCTAACATCAGCGTCGTGGACGACTTTCACTTTTTACACCCCCAAAACCGCCCAGATTTATACTCCTTCACAGATTTTTCTCATTCATATCGACACAGTCTGCGGTCAGCTGGTTGCAGTAACGCGCTCTCGGTGCATCAGTATTCAAAACAGCGTGTAGGCAGGAAACAATCACATTTTAGACGACTCGCTTTCTTCCAGAACAAACAAACAATCATCTGCAGATCGACCCGTGCAAATAAGACAGAACATACAAGAGTGCATCGCTTGTCATGACGACAGAAGGCTTCATACCTTGACAGATGTTTCAATGCACGCGCCGAACAACTGTCATCGCTGAAAATAAACGCAAAAGCAGAAATTAACTTGTAGCAGGCAGAAGAACTCACTCACCCGAGACACGAGCGCCCTCTCCCTCATACCGCGAGCCTCGAGTTGTGTCGGATGAAACACAAATCTTCAGAAGAAAACGAAAAAAACTGTAGTTTCAGACAAACACTTTCTCAGCGAGCGAGTATTTTGGCAAGCAGCGCGCTTTCACGTGCACGCGCACAGTAACTATCTTAAACGTTCTGCTGCTGCTGGAGTCCAGCGGTGTTTTGCTTTACAAGCCATCGCTACGTGTCTGATGGCCTGAGTCTCGCACATCAAGCATCCTCCGAGCTCAACCGAGGCGCTCGAGCCGGAGAAAGTGCGCGTGGACTCGCTTTTTCCCCCTTCCCGTCTAGAAGAGAAAGCAGAAAGTGCTCAGTGCGCGCGCCCGACACCCAGGCGTCCTCCCGCGACTAAACTCTTGACTTTATTAAGTTTGGTCTAATACTTAAGGATAAAAATATGTTATATAATGAATAATTTGATGTTATTATTCAAATTCTATATTCATAAATGTAATTTTTCAAAATTCCCCCAAGACTAGTGTTGCTGAAAGAAGAATGTGTGGTATATTTGAAGACATCAAGAGATGAAAAGCCAAAAAGCAAGATATTTATACTCATCATTAGAGGAATTTGGTTTCATATTTTGGGAACTGTAACTCCCCTGCTACTTAATTTTATTCATCATTTATTTTTTTGTTAATGAATGTATGTAAATTGATTGTTATCTCAGTCTTTTGTGTAATTCCAAAAGTATTACTGCCTTTCTATTACTGTTCAAGCATAGTTAATAATAAAAAACATCAAAAAAAACTGAATTCTTCACTTTATGAACAAAATGATGAAACACTTACAGATATGAGAACTTTATGAACTTTCAGCTTTACCATCACTACAATTTGTCAGTAGCATAATTTTCAGTAAATATTTTTTTACTGTTGTTTGTTTGTTAATTTATTTAATGTTATTTTATGTGTATAAATGTGATAATTGATGTTATTTATTAGGGCTGGGAATCAATCACCAGTCATGAGATCAAAATACGATGAGACCACAATATGATATCGCGATACAATATTATCACAGTTAGAGTAGACCACGGAAAAATCTTATCACGATACTTGTCTCACGATACGAGATTATCACAACAAGAGTAGACCACGGAAAAATCTTATCACGATACTTGTGTCGCGATACAATATTATCACAATAAGAGTA
>CAIGQQ010029532.1:18444-44564 GCA_903798035.1 Danio albolineatus
TATATATATAGCGTTTGTTTTTGAGGTGCTGCCAAAAACGTTTGTTTCAAGTTTTCCCTAGTGTAAATTTAATGAAGTGTGCTTATAAAACAGAATTGATTAATTTGCACCATTGGAGCAACCCCTTATAAAAGTGATTTTTGCATTATAGGTCCCCTTCAAAAATAATTTTTAAAGAGTAATTATTCATCTTCGAAACACAGACCATTTCACTTTTAATAAGATCAGAAAGATACTGTCTCTCCATTGAAAGTGCAGTTAATATGTGAATTAAATCTATTCATCAAGTCTCTTCATAACAGAGCTTTGCTTTGTAAAAATGTGTACGCTAGACCAACTTGAATATTGCTTGATTTTTTTTTCATGATTATTACTGCGCAGCAGTGTTGGGATTTTCAGTTTTGTATAATTAATTTGCTAAATAAAAGACGACTTTTTCATGTTATTTCTAACAAATAAGTAACAAACGAAAAACAAACGCACAAGACTATACGACAAAGAAACAACTACCTGACTTCAAAAGAGAGTCTTAAATCTGCAATTTGATTTAATATAAATGAATAATTGTTTATTGATTATTTTCTCACTTTGCCGTTTGTGAATCACAAAGGCATTCCTTCTGCCACAGACATTAACGAAACACATTCAAACCAAAACAACAACAACAGCACAGTCAGACCTGCAGAGATTAATGTAGATTATCCTTATAATAGCACACTGACAGCACAGTCTGCGTGTCTCACTACTCGATGCGCAATTTAACTTTACAAGCTATTCAGATCCATTTCTGCACGTGGAGAACTCAACTGAACCTGCTCATGTGTGTTTTGAATGATATAAACTCAAATTTACCAGAGAAAAACATTTGAAATGCAAATTTTTGTGCATTTTATTTGCATCCTGGTTTTGTTTGACTCTTTCCAAGAGCTGAAACCAGCATGCGGCACTTCATACCTTCAGGAAGAGAGCAAGAACGCACAAACTAAAAGAGTGTTGTTGCCTCTTTAAAGACAGAAAAGCTACTTAAAGGGATAGTTCACACAAAGATGAACATTTACTCACTATTAACTCATCCTCAAGAGGCTCCAAACCATAATGGCTATTCATTTCGCTAAACAAATACAAATAAGACATTTTGGAAAAAGCTTCCAACATTCTTCAAAATATCTTCTTTTGTGTTACACTCATACAGGTTTGAAACAAGTAGAGGATGACAGAACTTTCATTTTTGAGTGAACTATCCCTTTAAATGAGCCTTACACGCATGATCTTTTCTGAAAGTAAGCAAACATAGAACAGAAAGAGTGAAGCTAGTGTGTATGTGTGTGTGTGCCTAGTTTTGGGGTCACTGTGGAAGCTGCAGGAGTGTCCCCTGTCCGGACGGGAGGTAGGTGACGTTACGTGCGCGGCTGAGCTGGAAAGCGATGTCCTCTGCTGCCTCCAGCTTCCTGAGCTCCACCAAACCGTCGCCAGCTTCAGCCAGAGAGTTGGCGATCAACAGCGCAGCCTGAGAGTCTCCTGCGGCTGAGATGATGGCCGCCTGCTTCTGCTGCTCCGCCTGACACACAAACACACCACAGAACATAAACCATATGATTTTGTTAGCTCACATTGCTAGTTTTGTGGTGAACACTTCATCTGTGCATGTCATTAAGAGGAAAAAATTAATAGTTTGCCCTTGTAATCTTTAATTGAAATCTGAAAATGCACTTACAGTTTAACCAAAAACAAAATGTAAGATTACGTCTGTCTGAGGTATTGGGCGTGGCTAACATATAAACACGCTCCTCCAACTGTCAGTTTTGACAACAAACAGCAATGGTGAGAAGGAGGTGTCTGTTATGCCGAGTTCAGACTGCATGATTTCCAAAGCAGTCGTGTCACAGATGGTTTCACACTGCATGATTATCCGGGCTTGCGTTTTGTCGCTGCTTTGTTTACACTGCAAGATGGATCGGCGACAGGGAGTTTCACACTGCATGACTTCCAAATAGAAAGAATCGCCGACAACTTTGTCCAAACTACGTCTCACACCCAAAACCACGTAGTATATCTTTTGTTATTAACTACATAACGAGAAAGAAGCCTTTAATGGGGTAGAAAATGTACATATTTGCTCACCTGGCTTTAAAGGGAATCAGCAATTTCTCCTCAACTTTTTTATTTTTTGACCGGGTTTGGTTCTGATATTGCTCACATGACACGTCAAACAGACACAGGGGCTCATGACAAAGTTACACTAATTTTCCCTCCATTTTTTTGTGTCTGAATAAACTTAAAATGAGCGCTTTTAACTTCTCCCTCAAATTCCCGCTGTCCTGCAGAGACCCACACTAGTGAATGCTGCTCTCTCATTGGCTATAGGCGATCGCCGATGTTATTTTCAATCAAAACTCATTTCACACTGCATGATTTGAATCGCAGACAGCTCCAGATATTCAGCACGCCAAATATCTCCCGGTCATCGATGACTCATCAGCTATTCTCTCAGATCGCGTCTTTGATAGTTCATATTGTGTGATTATTACTCGCGTGAACGAGCACCGATTTGCCTGTGATTTCAGGCATTTGTCCGCGATTTCTCAAAACCTGTCGACGAGTCAAAATCGGGGCTAAAATCATGCAGTCTGAACTCAGCATTGGGTTGTAATAACTCTCCCCAAACTCTTTCTCATTCTTTCTGCCTTATACGACCAATCAGCTGGCAGTAGAATAAAACAAGCCACGCCCACTGTTTTCTCATTTAATATTCCAGAACTGCATCACAATATAGATAAACTGAATCCGCAAATTCCAGTTTATTTGGTCTTCAATCACCTGCTGAGCATGGAGGAAATCTAGACTTTTTATTTTGATATTTAACAAGATGTAAAAGATTTCATATTTTAATAATAACCTATAAATGCATATAAAGCAAATTCAAATGATCAATATACACTACTGATTAAAAGCTTGGGGGTCGGTATGAAAATGTAAAAAAAAGATATACTGAGTCATGAAGTTGTCGAAAGTGACAGAAAAGACAAGGATAGTGTTGCAAAATATTTCTTTCAAATACATGCTGAAAATCTCAGGTTACTAAATTAGAGTGTGTGTGGGTGGTTCACAGCACTGAGGGTTGTACTCTCTCAGTGCTGGGTTGCGGCTGGAGGGGCATCTTTGGGTAAAACATTTGCCAGAGTAATCTGCGGCTCATTCCACTGTGACAACCAAACAGGGAATAAGCAGAAGGAGAGTGAGTGAGTGAGTGAGTGAGTGAATGTGGAAAAATGTAATTGATTTTAGGGTGTTATGATTATAAAATTTGGTTGATGATAAATCATTCAAAAAAGTAAATTGCAATTATGGCAGTAGTCTGTTTTGGAGCCCTTTTGAAAATCTCATTTATGGCCACGTATGAATATGAATATTTATATATAACTGTAAATTACATGTATGCATACAAGTGCATATTTATTAAATCTTAAGGGCCTTGCGCTCTGGGATGATTTTTGCTTGTGCTTATCTCCAATGCTTTGTGACTAAAAGCACACCAACGTGCAAAATGATATGTTTTTTTTTTTTTCAGTTTGACCCACCAGGTTAAAAACCCGCAAACAGATGGTTAGATGACAGCCTTATTGTTTATAAAAACATTTTCTTCACAGGGTGTAGACAGTAGGTATGGTGTGGCCGAAGCCATCAGCTATGTGTGTAACCTTCACACAATTTACAATAGTGGTTTTCAACCTGTGGGCTGTGGCTGCTGTTAATAATAGAAAGAAAGAAAGAAAGAAAGACACAAAAAATGTCCAGCCATAATTTGATGTGCAATTAAATAATGAGAAAAAAAAGGTTGTTCTGTGCAATCATTATTCGATATTGCTAATTGGATTTATAAATACCTACTAATTTAAAACATGTTTGCAACATAGCAGTTAACGTCCAGTGCTCCAGGTCTCTGCCGGTGTTGACTGCTCATCTGACCCTAGACCTGCACTCACCGATTTAGCCACTAAATCAAACAGCTACGAATTGCGTTGTGGATGCTTGTGCGGGGTCAAGATTGTGCTGGTGCTAAAATTATCTGAGGTGGTCAGAAAAAAAACGCATATGTAAAAATACACTTTGAAAAGCAACTAGGATGGATTATTAAGGCACTTTCATTCGAAAGCAGCAAGTGATGAATTGCTGTACGCAGTGCCTGTGTGATGGTTAAAAAGGTCACTTTAGTATTTGCTTAAAATCTAACACAGTTCTCAGCCTGCTCCCTGATAACAGCGATGACGGTCTAACTGCTGAAAACAGCCTGAGGTATCTGGTCACAGCCATATCACCCTGCAGCCCAATTCCCAAGACTCACTGAATCTACGCAGGGCTGAGTCTGTTTAGTACCTGGATAATAGACCACATGGGAAACTAGGTTGCTGATGAAAGTGATGTTAGTGAGGCCAGCAGGGGGCGCTCAACCTGCAGTCTGTGTGAATCCTAATGAGAGTCCTCATAATGTAAAGGAGACACCATTTTGTTAGTGAGCACCGTCTTTCGGATAAGCCTGAGGTTATTAAAAATCCCATGGCACTTCTCATAAAGAGTAGGAATGTACCCCCAGTGTCCTGGCCAAATTACCTCCATCGGCCCTTACCGATCATGGCCTCCCAATCATCCCCATCCACTGAATTGGCTCTATCACTGTCACTCCACCAATAGCTAGTGTGTGGCGAGCGCACTGGCGCTGTTGTCCTGTGGCTGCCCTCGCATCATCTAAGTGGATGCTGCACACTGGTGGTGGTGTGGAGAGACCCCTCACCCTGATGATTGTTAAGCGCTTTGGGTACGTGGCCATCCACAATAAATGTGCTATGTAAATACACAAAACATTATATCTGCTTGGATTTTGGTTATCCAATATCCCGAGGATGTGTCAGCTTGAGTCTCTATACTTCTAAATCAGCTACTGTGAACTAAAACATGGACCAAATTCACATTTAGAAGATGTAAACATCCAAAGCTTGAAGTTTGTCACTTCCACATAAAAGGATCATTATGTTTGGACATCACCTCATACTTCATTTTCTTATAAAATATTCTGACCAATCAAATGCTTTCTAGTATCTGACATGTCCTGTCCACTTCTTATTTGATTCGCTTTGGCTCCAATCACAGTAAGAGATGCGATAAAAACTAAACCCTATTGGCTGTTTTTTTCTTCTGTAAAAAGAAATCCCCCATCCCCTCTTCATATTTCAGATGAAATTACGTCAAATCAGTTAATCAGTCACATTTGGCTTATGTTTATTTGTGGCTCTTACCTTCTCCACAACAAATCTGGCTCTCTCTGCCTCCTGCTGAGCGACCTGCTTCATCTCCACAGCCTCAGTGAACTCCTTGCCAAACGTCAGATGTGTCTGAGGAGAGAAAACATGAGCGTGAGACAAACCAGAAATAATAAACCCACCAGCTGAGGAGAAGAGAGGTGTTTTACCAGGGAGACGTCATCTAGAATGAGGCCGAAGGTGGAGGCTCTTTCTGTCAGATCCTCACTGACCTGTCTGGAAACTAGCTCTCTCTGAGTGATCAGCTCACCCGCATCGAAACGGGCCTGTGGAAATATATATACAAACACATTAATAATCTAACTTCAGTTTCATGTTCTGTAGATCAGCAGTCCTATTATTCACAATAGCATTCGCAAGTCTGTACTAGGATAACTGGTTTCAAGGTTTATAGCGGTTTGGAAAAGTCAAGGTTTTAAAACCATCAAAATTTCCTGTTATACGGTTTCTATGGTATATGCACATTTTTGTTTTACATGGGTTTGTTTTATAACTATTTTATTTAGCGTATTAGGCAACAGCATCTCCAGCAGAAAAGGACCATCCACATCTAAAGCTACTCTTCCAAATTATTTTTAATGTTTCTTAAAATAAAATATATTGTGTTCAATGGGGGAAAAATTTTAGATTTTTACCCAGACATATTTTAGAGCAGTAAGCACAATACCGTGATACTTTTATCCAAGGTTATGGCCCATGTCTAGTCAGTACTTTATATATGTATCATACTGAGTCTGTACTGTACTCTCTTAAGTCCAATAATGAAAGATTTGTTTGTTTATTCCCACATCAAAAACTTATGGCTAATTCATGGCAAGGTAAGAAAAGATAAAAATATACTACATAATAACTTTAATAACAACTTCATATTTCAATATACAAAGTTTATAATAAATAAATAAATAAATAAAAATATGACCAAAAAATTTACATTAAAAAGTTTAGGTACAATTTTTTCAGTTCAATTTTTAATATGCAACTTAAAATCTACTGTAAAAAAAACTCCATTTCGTTTTTAAATTATGAGGTTTGTTTAGACCTGAAACCCCTTTAATTTAGAAGACAGTGACAACTTCATATTGTCAACTGAAACCATACAAAAAAAAAAAACAGATTAGAAATTTCTTATTTCAGAACGGATAAACTATTATATATAACATGATATATATTTTAATGCAAACATATTTTTACCATTGTGTTATTGCAGTCCATTTTTTTTTTCAAACAAAAATTATGGGGGAAAAAAAATCATGCCATAATCCAATGATTTGTCTACAGATATGTATTTAAAAATGTGTTTTTCAAATAAATTCAGTCCCAGACGTATTGTTAGATAGTATTGTTTTTCCATTTAAATAATGATATATCTTTATAGATAATTATACAAGATGTATTTTTGACAGCCTATGTCTCTGGGTTAAAAATGTCAAACACACACACGCACGCACATGCACAAGTGCCATTTTTACACAAGTAAAAATGATAATATTGTGAAATATGTAATGTTTTCCTATGTACTTTATTATATTTGAAATCATGTCAGTTAATATATCAATTTATAAATTATATGAATGAAATGAACTTTGAAATGAATTTTTCTTATGAATTCAACTTTAACTCCACTCTTCAGTCTCAGGAATCATTTTAATTAGGGCTGCACAATATATCGTTTCAGCATCGATACCGCAATATGCATTCGTAACAGTCAAATCGCAGTATTGGCACTGTTAGGCTGGGATTATAGTTTATCAGCAATTAAGACTGTACAGTCATTACATTCTATTATTCAACAACTGTACCTAAATAACTGACAATGTTCGACTAATAACACTTTTCTTTGTTTTTGTCCATCAAACCTTATTTATGCTTGTCATTTGTTTTGATTCACTCCTGTACAAAAATATCCCAGTCAATCTAAACGAATGATTTCCTTTAATATGTTCAAGTCATCTGCTAAAATTGTATTTATATCGCAATGTAAATCGCAGAAAAATAAAATATCGCAATGTCAGATTTTCCAATATCATGCAGTCCTAATTTCAATATGCTGATTATCAGTTACACTCCTTTATTTGTTCATGGAAACTGTATTCAAGTATTCTTTGATGTATAGAAAAATCTATTTAAATTATTTTATAAGATGCTTTTATTTTTAAAAACAATACTCTAATTAATTATGAACCTTTTTATTCTTGTTTTTAAAAAATTATGTCAATTCATCTTTACTAAATAAAAGCATCCCTTTCTTTCAAATCTTTGTTGAAATGTTGCCAGTACCCACCACTACAGACTTCAGCACTTCAGTGGTGATGGAGGGCAGAACTCTCTCATCATAGTCCTCTCCGATACTAGTGAAAATGCGCGGCAGCTGTCCTGCAACCGGTCTGAACAGGATCCTCAGTGTGATGTTCACATTCTGCAAATCTGTCAAGGACAAAGACAAACCATCAGCCAGTTTCCAATGTTTGATCAGTAAAGGTTAATTAAAAAATACGAAACTTATGAAAAACAATAAACGTCATCATTCTGACAAACAGATACAGGCTGCATCCGAAAACTTTTATATTGCACTATTTGTGGGACCAGCCATTTCTAGTCGTGTCTGAAACCATAGTATATTTTCTGAAGTGCACTGAATCAATCCCACAATGCACCACAAAAGCAACTGTAAAACCCATGAACACTCAACAGCAAGAAAGTCAAACGAATTTCTGACCACAAGATGTCGTCCTATGGGTGTAGGTTTCAAAATAAAATATTACTTAAAGTAAAGTTTATATACATGAAAGAAATCAAAATACTTTGTGTCATTACTAACAGACAGCTTGCTAAGTGTTAAATTTATCACAGGGTCTGAACAAGAAGTTTAAAGACTAATCCGTCTGAGGGATTTACCAACCAGCAAATCACAAACAAGTGTACTATATCAGTGGACTGATGTAGGGAATAGTGCTTAAGGGGGTGATTTAGAATAAAACAATAGGTAAACAAAAGAGCTGACAAAAAAGGAGGATTGAACTGAAGACTAGAGCATCTTGACGCACCTTTGCTACCAGTAATGACGGGTACGTTGCGTGGTCGAGACCTGCAGTCAAAGACGATTGGCTTCTGCACCCAGGGTATGAGGAAGTGTGTGCCTTCCCCAACGACATCATCCTGAACACCTCGAAACCTGTCGAAGATGACGGCCCTGTGTCCTGCATCCACTGCAATGAGAAACACAAATACAGATCAGCCATAAATCAAAGATTTCAGGTACATAAAGAGATAGTTAACCCGAAATTGAAGATTCTATCATCATTTATTTATCATATAGTTGTTGCAGAACTGTTTGAGGAAGATTTACTGAAGAAAGTAGCTGTAACCCTCAACTTGAGCTGGGTGATAAATTGATTTTAATCGGTTAACTCAAACGTGTAGTCTTAGATATTTTGCTTGAAAATCAGTTTTTTACTCTAACAAATGCAATGCTCCCCTATGAGCTGTTATATTTTCCTGTGCATTTATCACAGAAACACACAAATAACATTGCAGCGAGCTGGAAGAACTTGTTGCGCTCTATAAAACAAAAAAGAACAAGGCTGCACAAGAACACCTGCCAAAACATACACCACAATCCAGGGCTCTAAGTCACGCATTCACTGCGAGACATGCATTTGAAAACGTAAATCGTTTTTTTGTTGAGAGAGAGAAAAAAAAATTTAAATAAAAAAAAATAAATAAATCAAAATAAATCAAGGATATTTTAAAAATGCCTTATCGCCCAGTCCTACTTGCAATTTAATTAGCTAGATTTTACATTTTGTGCCACTAGCATAGGCTATACTTACCTACAAGAAAGGTATAACAATTCAAAAACATTTTAGGCTTTGATCCAAATTGCGCCATTTTTGTGACTGTTGCTTTAAATGCAAATGAGATTGTTCTCTTTTTCAAAAGAGGGCGGAATTACAAGCGTCTATGCGTCAGATTCAAAACATGACTAATGATATCTCTATGGATAACTGAAAATGCGAAAAGAAGTGTCTCAGGAGAAGGCAGTGTATGGAGGCTAAAGCTGCGGTCACATTGGAGTTTTCTCCCCATATACTTCCATTCATACGCATGCGAATGCGTCAGACCTGAAACGCAAGCTTGTGCGACAAGTTTTGCAGTTCGCTCTGTTGCAGTTCAAGCTTGGTGAACTCTGACCTGTGAAATCGCATCACGACTGCAGGAGATCAACTGAAGATCAAAACATGACCTCTCTGGAGAGAAATTTAAAATATGGATCAATCGCTCGCTTTTTTGAAATGTCTAATCATCTACTTTAATCCTGCCCCTTTTCACACAGCCGTACAACTGAATCTCGCATACTCGTCTCAAACTCTAGTGCGACCACAGCATTAGGTGTTTATTTGTCTGGCATTATCTTCAGCAGGTGAAAACTAACAGTGGACATCTGCTTCTCACTGTTTATGCTAGTGAGGGAGAGTATAGCTGCGTCCCAAATGACACACTATGCACTATGTACTTATGCACTTACACACTCAACAGCATAGTATATGTATTTAGTGCTGTCCCAAATGGAGCACTAATGGCTTTTTTACTAAGCGGAAGTTCAAACTGTTTCCCAGATGACGATCGACGGTTGCCAAATTAGTGAAATAAATGACCAAACTACCAATACCTGCCATGAGTAAAACCGCATTCACCATCGGGAGGCGCTATAATCACTCTCGTAGGAGAATTTTGCTTTCACAGTCCAAAATAAATAAAGTTATTCGACATGTGAGCCTGATAGCTCCGCCCCTTCCGTTACGTGCGCAAAGCTGCGGTCGTTGAGTGTGTGAAGTGTCCATCATTACACACTTCATATTACCAGTGGAATGAGTGCATCATCCGGATAATTAAAGTGCAGTTATTATTTGTAGAGTTTTCAATGTGAACACACTACAGACACTATTTATACTTCAAAATGGCATAGAATAGTGCATAAGTATGCGATGTAGAACACAGCTATTGTCACTAATGGGCAGGGCTTTCCCCCTCTGATGGCATGAACAATGAGAGAATGTCAAAGTGTTTCTACGGACTGTTTTTATCAAGTGAGATTATAAATAATTGAATAAACACACTTTTTTAGCATTAGAAGCTGCTCATATTGACACACTGTTGCCACACAACAGTGTTTAAACCCTTTATAAAAATTATTTTGCATAATACGTCCCCTTTAAAACTCATAATATTCGCAAAATTACTAGACCAGTGGGAACCCTGCACATAATACATGGTTGTAATTATGATATTATCCCCATCACCTGTTGAAAGCCTAAATGTTAATAAAATGAAAATCATTTTATTTCGGTTTGGGTATAAACTCTTTAAATTGACTTTATTAGAATACTTTTAGGAATTAAATGTTTGAACTATTGCTGCCACTGCTTTACAAAACACATCAGTAGTTATTATAACTCACCATTGTAAAGAGCAGAGTTGACTACACCTCCTCCAATGGCCAAGGCCAATCCCAGCTTCCCAATGGACTCAAAGAGCTTCGCCATGATGATAAAGTGACAGTCCTGCGGAGAAAAAAAAACATATTCATCCTCAGTATCTCATCATGGTTGATCTCTTGTGCATATAAAGCCCTTGAATAATCAAACCAATGCTAGCCGGTTTAGCCTTGACTCTGACAGTGACATCAATGTAACGTGCTAATCTGATCTCACTTTAACCGGTCACTGGAAAAATCACTGGTAAAACTGCACAATACACACATACACTACCTAAAAAGCATTAGCTAATACAACAACACATATGAGACTCATCAACAGGCATTAAACCCATTCCGCTGTAGTGAACTTCGATCATTTATTAGCCTGCTACACGCTAATAATGTAACTGTCATGCAATAACTTCCCACAAACCCCAGCACGTCGTGTTTATTTCACTTTAATATAGAGTCGCGTTAAATTTACCGATGATTTGTGAGTAAAACATAAGCTTTGAGTTCACATTAAAATAGAAGTCGCCTGCAACGTGAGCACTTACCCAACGCGCTGAATGATCACAGTGACCTCCACCGGAGCCTGCGCAAGAAACACATGAGCAGGTGGAGCTTACGCATGCGTAAAACAAAGTCAACATAAATTTCTCTGATTGGATAGAGAGACGCGAAACAGAACGCCCTCTTGAGTAAGGATGATTATTATTGGTGTAGATCTCACGCTGCTTTAGTATGAGGTCTAGGTTCAGGGCAATATGTGGGCGTTTTTTCAACTGTAAAGCGATAGTTCCCCCAATAATGATAACGTATAAACTCCATATATCCTCTCAAGTAATTTTAAACCCCGTTCAAACACTGAAAATATATTTTCAAGAAAGGGAAAATCCTGTAACCGTTGACTTATACAGAAAAAAAACAATAGTATGGAAGTCAATGGTTACAGGTTTCCAACATTTTTCAAAATAACTTATTTTGTATTCAAAGGAGAGAGTAAAGCATGTTTGTGTCAACTGAAGGGTGAATAAATGATGAATAAAATTTGTTTTGGGTGAACTATATGCCTTTAACTTTTGCAGTTGTCTAATCTATGTTCATTCATTCATTTTCTTGTCGGCTTAGTCCCTTTATTAATGCGGGGTCACCACAGCGGAATGATCCGCCAACTTATACAGCATTTGTTTTACGTGGCGGATGCCCTTCCAGCCGCAACCCATCTCTGGGAAACATCCATACATTCTCATTCACACTCATACACTACGGACAATTTAGCCAACCCAATTCATCTATACCACATGTCTTTGGACTTGTGGGGGAAACCAGAGCACCCGGAGGAAACCCACACAACCACGGGGAGAACATGCAAACTCCACACAGAAATGCCAACTGACCCAGCTGAGGCTCGAACCAGCGACCTTCTTGCTGTGAGGCGAACGTGCTACTCACTACGCCACCGTGGCGCCCTGATCTATAAGTTGTTAATATTAAATAATTGGGTGTTCTGCTACAGATTAGGCCACATTTGTATACTGAAAGTGATCTTTTTTTATTAGTGTTGTTGTTTAAAGTGAGAGTGGTCTAAAACTGCTATATTTTTCCACTGCACTACCTGTACAGAGGTTTAACTACTAGTTTGCCACAAGCTGTATAAAAACGGTAATTGAAGTTTACTTATATAAGACACACTAAAAAATCTGGGGTTATTTTTTCTACCCAAATGTTAGGTTGAGGCATTTGGGTAATTTTGGGGGGTTATTTTCAGAGTCTTGGGTAGTTTTTGGGTTGTGCTATGTAACCCAAACTTGGGTAATTTTCTGGGTAATCATTTCTAAGACTTAAATCAATGCAACCCTAGCACCACACAGGCACATCAACCCAGCTCCTTGGGTCAAATCAACTCCCAGCAGGGGCTGACTGCGATGCCACATATTATTATTATATGCCAGTTATTATTATTAATATAAATGTTTATGAGCAACCCATAAATATGACTTGTTTTAAATGCAGTTCACAATTTGTGTTTAGTTTTGTATGATCTCTGAGGTAAAGTGTATTTACAAAGTCTAATGTGCTGAACAAATGGAATGGAGCTAATACAATATTCACTTGTTTGTTTTTTATGTGGTCAATGATTTTAAAAGAAAGCTAAAAATTACATTTGAAAATATAACCTATTAATTAAGTCAAACTAACCTATTATTTAAGTAAAAATAACCAATTATTGGGTAGAAAACAACAACACATTTCTGGGGTTAAAAATAATAACCCAATTACTTGAGTTAATTTAACCCCTAATGTGTTCTGTCCTATATTTACCCAGCAATAGGGTTAAAAACAACCCAATTTGGGTAGTTTTTAACACTGTGTTTTTTAGAGTGCACTAATACACTAATAATTTATAGAATAGTGTAAATGAAACATACAACACATTCAACATGATCACTAAATAAAACAATACTGCATGTCAGTTTAATCACTAACTGATATTCAATTAATTTAAATTTCTATGGTGCTTTTTACCATGTAGATTGTGCCAAAACAGCAAGAGTCTAACAATTCAGTTGAACATCAGTTCTCCATAATGGACGTCCAGTGTTCTCCAGCCTCCAGTGCCAAGGCTGCAGCTCTGCACACAAAGTTTGCCCAGAGGAGGAATGGTCATGCACAACTGAGTCTGGTTTCTCCCAACCTTTTTTTCTTCTTCTTCATTTTAGTCAATCGGTGAAGTTTTTTGTGTCTTGCCACTGACTTGCTTGATATGGGGCTTGTTTTTATGCATCGATGGATTTGCTCTTCAGTGTTTGGACTTTTCAGCAGGGCAAATTAAACCACACTGAACTGAACTGAACTGAACTTCAACTCTGAAAACTGGACTGACACAGATTTACTAGAACTTCTATGTTAAGCTGCTTTGACACAATCTACATTGTAAAAGCGCTATAGAAATAAAGATGAATTGAAAAAACATCTGAGAAATATAAACATGGTATAATTAATTGAAAGGTATTTTTGCATGGCCATTCTACTATATATATACATACATACACACACACACACACACACACACACACACACACACACGCACGCACGCACACACACACACACACACACACACACACACATATATATTCATTCATTCATACACACACTTGAAAATGTGGTTTACAAGGAGTACCAATAGATGTAGTTTTCTTGTACAAACTGTATATTCGATTTTCCATAACCCTCAACAACAAAACTACATTTCAAAAAACACAGTTTAGGACATTAACATTGTAATTTGTGATTTAACACATTTACAAACTAGCTTAATAGGAACTTACCATAAGACATGATGATTTTTATACTGTACAAACTGTCCACATTCTATCTGTTCACTATCTGTAAACATAACCCTCACAGAAAATCTGAATTGTTACATATTCTAATTTAAAACATATTTATTTTTCCTCATGTGGACAATTACGAATTGTATTGTATCATCATGCAAAAAAAGTACAAATTTCAGTCATAGTTTTCTCACCCTTATTAGGTTGTTGCAAATGTCTTTACTGAAGACAAAAAAAAAAAAGATATTTGTAAAAATGTCAGCAACAAACTGATTTCACCACCCAATGCCTTATATTTTTCGTGGCTTATTATCAAGTCTTAATGCAACAAGCACTTTGTTAGAAATACTTATATGTTTTATGTTTGTGTACATGTTTGATTAACACATCTACTTAATACACTTCATTGAACATTTACATAGACATCACCTACAGTACACTACCTGACTAAAGTCTATCCAAGTTTTAGGAACAACAAGTAATAACTTGACTTCTAGCTGATCATTTGGTATCAGAAGTGGCTCATATGAAAGGCAAAGGCCTCTAGATTACGCGCATTCTACCAAAATAAAATATGACCATGCCTTGATTTTTAATTAGGACAGGAAGGTCTGACTTTGCTTAGACAAAAGTCTTGTCACTTAACAGAAATAATGTAAAGTATAGAATATTAAGTCATGGTACAGTGGAAAAAGAATAAATATTGTATATGACTCCCATGAGCTTGGAGGACTGCATCCATACATCTCTGCAATGACTCATAACTCATATAATAATTAATAAAGTCATCTGGAATGGCAAAGAAAGCGCTCTTGCAGGACTCCCAGAGTTCATCAAGATTCTTTGCATTCATCTTCAATGCCTCCTCCATCTTACCTCAGACATGCTCAATAATGTTCATGTCTGGTGACTGGGCTGGCCAATCCTAGAGCACCTTGACCTCCTTTGCGAAGGAGCGCTATCCTGCTGAAGAATTTGCCCTCTTCTGTGGTTTGTAATGTAATTGGCAGCACAAATGTCTTGATACCTCAGGCTGTTGATGTTGCCATCCACTCTGCAGATCTCTCGCACGGCCCCATACTGAACGTAATTTAAAACCATGATTTTTCCTTCACCAAACTTGACTGATTTCTGTGAGAATCTTGGGTCCATGTGGGTTCCAATGGGTCTTCTGCAGTGTTTGTGATGATTGGGATGCAGTTCAGTAGATCAGTGGTTCTCAAGCTTTTTTCTTCAAGTACCACCTCAGAAAAAAATGGTCTCTCCAAGTACCGCCATAATAACCGGTATTGAAGTACAGTAGCGTAGCAGGCCTAATTAAGCAGCTACATCACTGCACAGTTCAAAAACGAAGCAGATTAATACTTCTAATTAAGAATATTTATTATTGTCAGCCACTTAAATAAAATGTTTAGCCTATTAAAATTATTTTACTGATCACATCAGTGTTATTGTACACGTCAAAGGGTTAAAAGTGTGTTCATTTATTTACTTTATTCAGAAATTCCTCTGCGTACCACTAGAAGGAAGCTTGTGTAACACTAGTGGTACGCGTACCACAGTTTGAGAACCACTGCACTAGATGTTTCATCTGAAAAATCTATTTTCTGACATGTTTCCAAATGATCAACTAGAAGTCAAGTTATTATTTGTTGCTGGGATCAAAGACAAGATTATTGTCAGGTAGTAAATGCTATTTAACCACATATTAACTATCTTTATATATAATAACTTTAACTTTTAAATATATTACTTAAATTAAAGTTATTAGTAGCAAATAAAGTTATGGTAACTAATAAACATAACTTTTCTGACTTTGATTGTAATGCAACAACGCCATCAAGTTACTTCTTACTGTGATAAAAGCTACTGTAACAGTGTATGCAGGCTGAACATGGTATGTAGGTTGAATAAGTCTTTTGAACAATGCTACTTCAAAACAAGGCAACATCTAGACATGCTATTCTCCAGAATACGACTGTCCACCCTCTACAGTAAGGCACGTGATACAGTGACTCCTGCTCCGGGAAATCCTACTTACACCATAGACATCTAACCCCCCTCCTCCTGCCCAGGACGACACACCTACCTACCAGCAGTGCGAGTTATTATAAAGCCCTGCGGAGACTTTATACAGTACTGCTGCCTGTAAACTGACGGATCCAACCTCGGACTGGCAGTTTTAAGGACGCGTTCTTCTGAATCTGTAAGTCTTGGTTATTTATTTGGCATTTGTTTAATCATGTTGTGAGTTTGAGCTATTTTAGAACAGCTAGGTCATAGTTAGCCTAGTTGTGAATGTCGCTATTAGTTCTCTGTGAATGAGTCATGATGATGATGATGATGATGATGGAAACTTTATAGCAAAAGTAAATAAATTATTCAATAAATAAGTGACGATCGTTCAGGTTTCATTCTCCGAAAAAAAGATGTCGTAGCGCATAAATGTGATCTGCAGCACAAGAATCAGATTAACAAAATCAAATAAATAGCTCTTTTCTGTTCTGCTCTGGTTACCTCAGGTTATTATTTATTCGAGGTGCATCGTGGTATTTCAGTTTTTATAACAGACCGTGAAAAGGCAATTCTTTGATTTCCGCGTTCATCTCCGTTCATTATCTTACGTGTTTCACCATTGGTTCACCTCGCCACTGGCGTCGCAGCGCACGTAAGATTTGATTGATTGATAGATTATTGTTTTTTGGGGCGTCGCTGTGGAGAGATTGAATTTTTAACACGCAGCTTTACATACGATACACTAAATATACCAGATCACAAACGAAATGAAGATACGTTGATGCTTTTTCCAAATGTAGCCATCATTAATAGTTAATAAAACACTTTATTGTTATGTTTATTTGGTCACTTTTTTCAGATATTGTCTTAAGATGTACATTTGGTGAATGTCAGACTAAAACAAATATAGTAAAATGTCCCAATAGTGTACAGTAAACCTTTAAATTAAATAATTACTAGGGCCACATGGAATCAGCATGCGCAGAACTCCGCAAATTTCCACAGAATTTAAGCCCAGCATTGATTCTGTTTATTTACTTGTGTAAATGTGTGTAAATTTATATTTATTCAGTTTTTAAAATAATTTCACTTACAATATTGAATAATATGAAAATATTCATATGATTTATTTACAATACAGTTTGTAAAGTAAAATTTTCTGTCTTTTAGTAAATATTTTATCCGAGAGACTTGCTTTGTTTACCAAATAAAGTGGATCTAATTGGATTCACATTGTAAACATTAAATAAAAGTTAAAAAGGTATTAGTTTTTAATTAATATATTAGGGTTTTAGTTATGATACTCCCAAAATCATTCCGCATAAATCCACAGATTTTTAACAAAATTCTGCACAGAAATAGCAAAAAATGTCCGCAGATTTCGTCTGGCTCTGATAAATACCTAACTATGCTATTTTATTTTATATATCCGAATACCACTTTAACTGCCTGCTCTACCCAAATGGTTGACCATATTTTGACTGTTTTAAGTAAAGACTGTTAAAGTCATTTAAAGAATGACTGTTTTAATAATGGTTTACACCCACACAGCATTGATAGTTTAGAAAAAACAAATCAAACAAACATAATCCTGTTGCACGGCTACACTTATTTGGGGTTTTATTGTAAAAACAAAAACAAGAAAACGTGTTAAATGATAATCTGAAATATTTTATTACATATACTTCAAAAATAAAGAGGATTTAATATTTAAAAATGTTTTATTATAGTTAATTTTTAAAAAATAAATTGGTCTTACTCTTCAAATTGTCCAACTTTTCATATGTCTTCATTGTGGTACTTTTACCATATTTTTTGGTGGGGCAATTAAAGGGATGAAAAATATATTTCTTTCTAAATTTCAAAAGAATAAATGATCATAAATCTGTTCAGTCTTGTTACATCTAAAGGAAAAAACAGGGCTAATTACATGAATAATATATATACTTTAAAAATAAATATAAGTTGTGTGAATAAGAATGCATACAGAGTCTGAAATATTCAATGTGACATTACCCTTTTTTAATGAGCCATTAGATACCTTTGCATCATTTTATTTGTGAACTTCATTCTTGCCTGATATCTTTATTTCAGGGAGTGTTGGAAGTGTTGTGCAACATTTAAAATAAATGGTGTAAAAATAGTGTGGGTGTTCATAAAAAGAGCCTTGATTAACACAGACATCATCACAACCTAAATCCAATCACTTCAAATTGATCAAATCAAGAGCTAATCAACATATAATCATATATAATCTTAGTATGGAAAGACCACAAGCTACATTTTCATCTTGACACAGCAGCGTTATCATGAAACGGCTCTAAAGAGATAAGAAGCTGAGGTGTGTTCACTTATTAAACTTGCTGACATTAACATGATGGTCTTTTTTGTGCATAATACAAACTGGCATACACTGATAAGGCTTTGCAAGTATGTAGAGCAAATACAAACTCTCATAAACCTTTAGTGTGTTACACGTGATCGCCCATATAGGAATCTGACACATGGAAATATATGCAAATTACATATATGACACACAAGATCTTATTTGGATTTTAAATGCATAAAATGTAACTCATATATGCAACATATTTTACAAAATGGCCTCTTTCATATGTTTTTCTATATATAATTTTTTTAAAAAGACATTTGATTTAAGAGTTACAATCACAGAACAGTGGTATTGGTGTCTCATGTCATCATACCTGTATATAGCCATCTATTATACAATCATCCATCGGCTAGTAATTTAAGTCTTTTGTGAAGGGTAAAATTAACAAAAAATAAATAAATTAAAATAAAATAAAAATTGTCTTTCAAGATACATTCTCCAAAAACTCCCACAGAGGATTCCAGATATGCCAGATGGAATTTGCGGACATTTTTTGTTGTTTCTGCTGATTATTTTGTTAAAAATCTGCGAATTTATGCGGAATGATGTTAGGAGTTTCATAATTTAAACCTAATAAATGAAATAAAAAGTAATACCTTTTTAGCTTTTATTTAATGTTTACAATGCGAATCCAATTAGATCCACTTTATTTAAGCAAGTCTCTCATATAAAATATCAAAATAAAGAAAATATTACTTCACAAACTGTATAGTTAATAAATAACATGAATATTTTTATCTGCTCTATCCACATATTGACCGAATGAATGTTAGGAGAGGACCACAACAGAACAGAATACATTTTCTATGTACAAAATATGTACAAAAGTGTAACCCAGATTCTAGTCCATGACTAAGGTGTAGAGCAGTTTTACAAGTGAGAAGATAAATAGCTGGAGATAGGGTAAAAGGTTTACCTATGATCTTCTGTACTAATTTGTGGATTTCTTTCCAGTATGTCTTAATCATGTCACAGTCCCAGAATACATGCATCACAGTACTAACATTGGATTTGCACTTAAAACTACTTTGAGAAACATTAGGAAATATCTTATTAAGACGGACTGGTGTTAAATAAGTTCTGTAAAAGAATTAAAAACTTTGCTCATGGTTTGATATTGTGGCACCTTTAAAAATATACCAAAACAGACTGAAAGCCATTCTTCTTCACTAAAGTTTGTTCCACAGTCTTTCTCCCATATAACTTTCAAGGAGTTAAGGGAGGAACACCCTACATTATATATTTGAATTTTTATGTACAGTTGAAGTTAAAATTATTTATTTATTTATAATTGATTATTAAATGATTATTTATTTATTTATTTTGTCAAATATTTTACAAATGGTGTTTAATAGAGCAAGGATTTTTTCACAGTATTTCCTATAATATTTTTTCTTATTATTTGTTTTATTTTGGCTTTAATTTTTAAAACCATTTTAAGGTCAAAATTGTTAGCCCCCTTAAGCAATATATTTTTTCAATTGCCTACAGAACAAACCATCATTATATAATTTCTTGCCTAATTGCCCTAACTTGCCTAATTAATCTAGTTAAGCCTGAACAGGTCCATCATTTTATGCATTTTGCTCAATAATCTGCATGTTTCTGAATTAGGCTGTGTGAGGAATGCCCGTAGGACGAAACATGGACGCTGATCAGCTGCTCGGAGCCTCAATCATCAGGATCCCGCCTCACCACTACATCCATGTCCTGGATCAGAACACAAATATTGCACGGGTGGAGATCGGACCTCTCACCTACATACGTCAGGACAATGAGAGGTAATCTGGAAGACTGTTAACAACTGCATTGTGCAATAGGCCTTGAAATACAGGTTCTTACTGACCTTAGCGTTTACATTTGATCTGTGTAGCTTTTTACTCCATTTGGATGGCATTATTATACTGTATGTAGGCCATTTGTTCAGTATATCGAGTTTTCTTTGTTTCCGGGATACGTTGTGTAATTAAGAATCTAGGATCCAAGCAACAGTTGATATGAAGGATTTATGAAGGGTGTTCAGGTCAATGTTTAATGTTTCATATATTTACTTTTAGTATCTGAGGCTGATGCAGATGTTTTAGATTGTTATATATTTTTTAACTAAATATCTTCATTACAAAGGCAAAATATCAACACCTTTTAGAGCGTGGAGCTGAGAAAAAAATGCCTTTTTTCAACATTTACAGTTGTCTGTTAAAATTATTTATAGGTAGGAGGTTGGAATTCGAAATTAATAATTATTCGCATGATAAAGGAGGTCCCAAACATCCCAAAAATATCAATTAGGGGTTTTTAACGGGTGGCACGGAGGCTCAGTGGTTAACACTGTCGCCTCACAGCAAGAAGGTTGCTGGTTCAAGTTCTGGCTGGGCCAGTTGGCATTTCTGTGTGGAGTTTGCATGTTCTCTCCGTGTTCACAGTCCAAAGACAAGTGCTAAAGGTGAATTAGATGTGTATGTGTGAATAGGAGAGTGTATTGGGAGTGCTGGGTTGTAGCTGGAAGAGCATCCGCTGTGTAAATAGGTGTGCCAGAATAGTTGGTGGTTCATTTCTCTGTGGTGACCCCTAATGAATAAGGGACTAAGCCAAAGGAAAATGAATGAATGAATAAATGAAAGAATGTTTTCAACCAAAAATGTAAAACAAAGTTTTCGCCTTTACACAGAAATAGCAATAACTACTCAAAGATACATTTATTAGATCCAGACTACAGTAAAGATTAATATTATGACACAGTATTACAATTTTAATGAACTGTTTTCTAGTTTAATTCACTTTAAAATGTAGTTTATGTGATGTTACTTTGAATTTCTTTTTTCAGAAATCATTCGAACATGCTACTTTGGTGAAAAAAACATTTCTGCTTACTTTGTAAAACAGTTATATTATTCATTCATTCATTTATTTTCTTTTCGGCTTAGTCCCTTCATTAATCTGGGGACGCCACAGCGGAATGAACCACCAACTTAACCAGCATCTGTTTTACGCAACGGATGCCCTTCCAGCTGCAACCCATCTCTGGAAAACATCCATACACATTCATTCACACTCATACACTACAGACAATTTCACCAATACAGACACAATTCACCTGTACCGCATGTCTTTGGACTTGTGGGTGAAACCGGAGCACCCGGAGGAAACCCACACAACCACAGGGAGAACATGCAAACTCCACACAGAATTTCCAACTGACCCAGCCGAGGCTTGAACCAGCTTCTTGCTGTGAGGCGAACGTGCTACTCACTACGCCACCATGGCACCCAGTTATATTATATTATAGTGATATATTATAGTGATATATTATAGTAATGTTTTGGTGTCAAAAAAAATTGTATTTTACTCAGGATTATTTGATGAATAGAATGCCATTGACGACATTGATTAAAAACTCAAATCTTAAGCCTCATTCACACTATGAGCGACTCACAGCGGCAAAACAACAAGTGACCGTTCATTTCAAAGGAGAGTGAGCGTCTACACGAGCGTCATCGACCATGTGGGCGTGTCGAGAGATGCAACAAAGTTGAGAATCCTTCAACTTTATGCAAATGAAGAGCAACTTTCTTGAGCGACAGCCAATAGGAGCACCAGTAGAGCTCATGTAATCCTCTCTCAGCTTGCTCTAAGGGCGGTTGTTTTCTCTATGCTGTAGACCTGCCTGTGCAGCTGGTCGCCATCCAGAGCGACAGGCAGCTGCAAAGTTGCTGCTAGTGTGAATGAGGCATTATAGTATACACTAGGCCAGGGCTGCATGATAATGGGAAAATATGCAATATTGTTCTTGAGTTTTGCGATAATGATACTTCTTGTGATAAAATATTTTCCTAGAGAAATTTTAATATTTTAATTATATTTCCAAGAGTTATTTTTATTAGCTATTTTTAAAAATCATGTACTTATGTAATGTTCAAACTAAAATAAATAGGTAAAACATATTTTAATGATCTAATTAAATCTTATTCCCTTCCCCCCCAAAAAAACAACTATATATTTCAAGGTGCAAATAATTACACTTTAAACACAATGAATCAATGAAAAGTATCATTTTCCTCTCTTATCTCGACTCCCACCATTGGAATTATTTTCAGTTCTCTGGTCTGAGGCTGTAGGCTCTCCTTTGGGCCCAAATTAGCCAATATCATATATATGGGTAAAAACATCTGATCGGTCAAACCTTGATAACCTCTACATTCAACACACAAATGCTTGGCACAAAAAAGAAATGTAACAGACCTCCTCTCAGAAATACAAATATTGCAAATACTATCATCGTGATAATATCCATGTCAACCAGTGAATGCTGATTCACTGGTATCATTCAAACAACAACTGAAAACCCATCTCTTCAACTAAATACTCCATCACTTGAGCACATATTATGGAATAAATAAATAAATAAAATACATTCCACCTCCTTACTTACTATAGCTCTTCTTATTCTGTGCACTAAGCAGTTTCTGTGTATAAGTAGCACATCTTCTGTATATTGTGTCTCCATATTGAATCACTTAATGCCTCCTTAATCGTAAGTCGCTTTGGGCAAATTACTAAATGTAAAAATCGCAATGCAATCGATTTGTGTTGGCACAACATGAAGAGATTGAGTTAACTTATTAGTTTTTACACATTTAAGTGGATCGAACATAAAACAATTAAGTTGCCCCCCAAAAAACTCAAGAATTGTGTTGTTTCAGCTCAGTTTAAATAAATAGTTTAAGCAAACAGCAAATGTGTTTTTTTGTGTTTGTGTGTATATTTTGTATCACTAGTATTCACATAAAAAAACCCCCAAATGTGCTAATCCTCATGTATTGTGTTTGCTCACTTGTATCGCTAAACTTCTCTTCTCCCAGAGTTCTGTTTGCCCCGGTCCGGATGATCATGGTGCCACCCAGGCACTACTGTGTTGTGCTCAACCCTGCGGTTCGTGATGACGAGGGTCGAGTTCAGTTTGATGGATCGGGTCAGGCCAAGCTCAGACACGCAGACCTGGAGATCCGCCTGGCCCAGGACCCGTTCCCTCTCTATCCTGGAGAAGAGATTCAGAAGGTATGATGTTAGTGTGTTTGTTTGAGAAACGTGTTTGCAGTGCAGCGTTGTGGCTGGAGAGCTCAGACTTGTGGGTAGTTTCAACAGGTTGTGGTTTCAGTCAGGAGTCTCAGAATTTTCCACTTTAAGTAGCTCACATAAAGCAGTTAACGCTCTGTTCTGTCTTTAACCCCTTAAGGTTAGCATAAAATCAAAACTAACTATGATTTTGTTGGCTCATGTTGCTAGTTTTGTGGTGAACATTTCATCTGTGCGTGTCATTAAGGAAAAAAATGCCCTTTTAATCTAAAATTGTAATCTGAACATGCACTTCTTGTTTGTTTTTATTTAAATTCTTACGTCTGTCTGAGGTATCGGGCGTGGCTAACATACTTAACCACACCCCTATACCTGTCAGTTTTGACAACAAACAGAAATGGCAATAAGCAGGAGGTGTCTGTCATGCCGAGTTCAGACTGCATGATTTTAGCCCTGATTTTGACTCGCCGACAGGTTTTGAGAAATCGCCAACAAATGCCTGAAATCAGAAGCAAATCGGTGCTCGTTCACGCGAGTAATAATCACACAATATGAACTTTCAAAGACGCGATCTGAGAGAATCGCCCATGAGTTGCCGATGCCCGAGATATTTGGCGTGCTAAACATCTGGAGCTGTCGGCGATTCAAATCATGCAGTGTGAAATAAGTTTTGATTGAAAATAACATCGGCGATCGCCTACAGCCAATGAGAGAGCAGCATTCACTAGTGTGGGTACCTGCAGGCCAGCGGGAGGTTGGGGGAGAAGTTAAAAGAGCTTATTAAGAGTTTATTTGGACACAAGAAATGGGGGTAAAATTAGTGTAAATTTGGCATGAGCTCCCGTGTCTGTTTGACGTGTCATGTGAGCAATATCACAACCCAACCCAGTCAAAAAATAAAAAGGTTGAGGAGAAATTGCTAATTCCCTTCAAAGCGAGGTATACGAAAAGCGAAAGATATACTACATGTTTTTGGGTGTAAGACGTAGTTTGGACAAAGTTGTCTGCGATTCTTCCTATTTTGAAGTCATGCAGTGTGAAACTCCCCGTCGCCGATCCATCTTGCAGTGTAAACAAAGCAGCGACAAAACGCAGCCCAGATAGTCATGCAGTGTGAAAACATCTGTGACACGACTACTTTCAAAATCATGCAGTCTGAACTCGGCATTAGGTTGTAATAACTCTTCTGAAACCCTTTTCCCGATCTTTCTGAACGAAACGCCTACTTTATTACATCCAATCAGCTCACAGTAGAAAAAACAAGCAACGCCCACTGTTTTCTCATTTATATTCAGTTTCCCTAGAAACTGCGTCACAATAAAAATAAAAAAAACAAACAGTCACAGCTTTCAGTTCATGCGGACTTTAAGTTGTGAACATTACACACGTAACATAATTGGAACCATAATGTCACACTCTAGACCTAAATCATTCATCACAATCCATATATTAACTTTAAAAAATTCAAGTTTTGACTGATTTTAGCGGGACAGTCATTATTAACTGAGAGTTTGCACATCTGAGTCTTATGTGCCATTTACATCAGTGTATATTAGTTTTAATATGGCGTTTTAGATGAAAATGCTCCTGAAGACTTAGACAGCAATTTAAAATGGACGTCATTTCACGTCTGGACACATGAAGTGCGACAGACAGTTATTATCATTATTATTTGGCATAGTAACATAATTATTATTTACATTTTCTTATTGTTATTAAACACAGTGTCTCTCTGTGTCCTGACAGGATGTGACGCCACTGCAGATTGTGTATCCCGACACAGCGCTGCGTCTGCAGGCCCTGCTGGACTTTGAGGAGGAGGGAGGAGAGAAGAGAGTCGCTGGAGACGAGTGGCTGTTTGAGGGACCAGGTGACGCTAACTAGCTTTAGCTTTAACCTGGACTAATCTACCTGCTCAAAGCAAACAACAGTTAAAATGATGATGTACTAGCGGGAAATGGCAGGTTGTAAAGTTGTACCTCATGATACATTGCAACAGAATAATGGAAATCCCATTGTGTGTGTGTGTATTTATTGGCGATGAAAGAGGAAGTTTTTTTTTATTATTATACTTGGAGGTCATTCAAAATGGGCAGTGAGAAATAAAATGTAATGTGGAATTTGATTGTGTTAAACAGGAACTAGAAAAATAGGCGTTACATGATAAAGTTAAATTTATGATTGAAAGACTAATAAGGAAGATGAAAAGAAAACGTGAAGAAGGTTTTTACATGATGAAAGATGAGATATAGTTTGGAATACAAGATATAAATTGAATAATCAGAGTTACCTGATTAAAAACACAAAATGAGTACACCGTTAAAAGCAATAGTTGACCTTACTTTAAAAAAGTGAGTAAACCCGTTAAAATTATATGTAAAAATGTTCTTAAAATTCTTAAATTGTTAAAATTATTATGTAAATAAACTACATTCACCGGCCACTATATTAGGTACACCTGTCCAACTGCTTGTTAACGCAAATTTCTAATCAGCCAATCACATGGCAGC
>CAIGQQ010029532.1:94564-166034 GCA_903798035.1 Danio albolineatus
GTCCATAAAATACCCTTCCAGGGCAATGAGGACAATAACATGGAAGGTAGGGCTGTTTGCGTTTTGGTCTTCCAGATCTCCGTTGGCGCAGAGGTAATTGTTTGGGTTCTTTATCAATGCTGGAGTGGTCACTCTCAGACAGGCCTTCATCTTCTTGACCCGGTGCTAGCCTATCAGGTGATGCACTACTCCTGTTTGTCTGCTCAGAGCCATCTGACAGGTCATCCTCAGCTTCTCTCGATAAACCCGCTTCTCTTGTTAGCTGCGTGAGAGAGAAAACCACAAGCTTTATCAACTCATCTTGCCATATTACTACATTAGCTAGATCTTAACAGCAGATGGCGGCGCTCTAGGCTAGTTTTAACAGCAGATGGCGCTCTAAGCTAGTTTTCAAAAGCAGACAGAGCTCTAAGCTACTTAACAGAAAATGGCACTCTAGGCTAGTCTTCAAGAGCAGATGGTGCTCTAGGCTAGCCTTTAAGAGCAGATAGTGGTCCAGGCTAGTTTTCACCAGAAGATGGCGCTCTAGGCTAGTTTTTAACAGAAAAATGGTGCTCTAGGCTAGTTTTTAACAGCAGATGGTGCTCTAGGCTATTTTTTAACAGCAGGTGGCGTTCTAGGTTAGTTTTCAAAAGCAGAAAAACAAACAAACCTTGCTCTACGCTAGCAGATGGCACTCTAGGCTACTTTTGATCGTACACTCAAATTCATGCAAGCTGGTTTTGACAATAGAATAATGTAAACACACCTCACTATGAACTAGGGCTGCACGATTAATCATTAAAAAGATCACAATCTTGATTCGACCCCCACACTATCTAAATCCAGCATTTCTATGATTCAGCCAATTGTTTTTTCAAAGTCAGGAGAAAAGCACAGTCTTTACAGCGTTTTACATACATTGTTCAGCAATGTTGACATGGTCAGACTCCAAAATGGTGTTGAAATAGTCAGCATATTGTATTTATAAGGTAAAATTACCCAAAAATGTAAACTCTGTCTTTGTGTAATGCCGTATTCGTGAGCTGTTTTTGCTGCTTGAGTAGTAATTATGATTTACATGTATGTTTTTTTCCCCTATCGAAGTGACAGTGTCCATGACATGAGCAGCACTCTGCAGTGAAAGCGAAACTGAAAGCATGCACATTTAAATGATTATAGCCTTATTATAACTAATGATTATATTGTTTTTTTTCTTTTATAAGGAATACAAAGTGTTGTGCATGAGAATAAACATTTAAAGGGCCACAAAACACTAACACGCTGCTATAAACACTATTAGGACACGTATATTTGACTAAAAAGTAGGGCTGTCAATTGATTAAAAAAAATTAACTAATTAATCACACTTTTGTCTGTGATTAATCATGATTAATCACGAAAAGCCGTATTTATTACAGAAATAAAAACACAGGCATGTAAGTGCCATTTAAATTTTAAAACAATCAATGCCAATAACAAACAAAAATTATTTTCATGTTGGATTCTAAGTGAACTACAAAAAAATCCAAAATACAGGCACTGTAAATGTGGAAATTGGAAAATTATAATAACAAAGTATTGAATACAAACAATTGTTTTCATTGTAAAGTTGTTTTGCAAGTTGAGAACATTAATTATAAAGTAGAAACAATTTTGCTTAGTCCTCCTTAATATTTTGGTAGTTGCTAAGACAGTGCAGTCTGTTGACATGTGACCTAAGAGTGAGAAAAGTCTCTCACAAGCAGAATCACCGAATCTGCATGTGAATTTCAGTGCTTAAATTCTGTGTGCCACTTGTGCTGTGACAAGGACGCAAGAAGAACCAAGGGGTACATCAAAGTCACGCACTAAAGACTATAGGCTAGACTTCTTACATGGACTTTGGTCACGTCATCTCTAAACATTAAATTCTAAACTGCTTTGAGCGACTGTCTGCGATGTTAGGCGTTTAGTCTTGTTGTTAGGATATCCACACATACACAAACACTCTCTCTTACACACACACACACACACAGACAACGCGGGCAGTACAGCGAGCTCACCCGGTATAAGCGACTCCCTTCAGAGTCATCAACGTGCACGGTCGCGTTCATCAAATTTGCTCTAGGCGAACGGTGATCACGCCGCCCTCAACCCGAAAGTGAAAAAGAAAGTGACCGGTTCGCGGATAAACGTGCGGACCGGCTGGGAGGGAGTAGGTGTCGCGGATTAAGCTGGATTTATACTTTCACCTGGCGCCGCATCGCGCGCCTCCGCTGAGTGCACGCGCATCTCGAGGCTTTTATACTTGCCGAGGGAGGGGGTAGGTGTCGCGGGGGGTTCACTCACTATTCTGCCGCCCTTCTCGGCCGCCTCTGTGGACGCACCGGCCCTGAACACACGTCGGCCAGTACAGGAAATAAGAAAAAAAACTACCACTGCGTTAAACGTGTTAATTTTTTAACGCGATTAATATTTCAAATTAATCGGCGTGCGTTAACGCGCTAATTTTGACAGCCCTACTAAAAAGTGAAAATTGGTTGTTTTTGCATTATTTTGAGCAAATTCGTTATTCCGGTTTGAAACAAATTTTTGAAGCTGCATCACGCTGATGAGATCTATGCGTATACTCCAGCGTGGAGAGTGGACTTCTGTCCCGGCGAGTACATCGTGACGTCTCTGAGCGTGCGGCATTAAGTCATGACAAGGACGTTGTTCAAACCAATCAGCGTGCACTATTTCATTAATATGCATGATAGTTTTGAAGAGTGTAGCTGTTGCAGTGTTTAGACGGCAGAGCGACGCCAGGTTGCCAAAACAAGTGGAAGAATAAGGATTGTTTGGAGACACAGGTCTTCAGTGTTGCGTTTATAAATGTGCTTCAACAAAGGTTTTGCTTTAATTTCCCCGCTATGAGAGCGCAGCTGGACTCACGGTGGATTACAGTGCGCACGACAGAAATGTGTTTGTAAGAAACATTTTTACCCAAGAGCTTTTTGCATCTGGAAATGGTGAAATCTGGATTTGCCGCTCGTCTCCTTTTAAAAAATACACGGCTCCAGTTGGTGTTCATTGTCCTGTCACCTGATTAGTAAGTAGGCGATCAGTGGTGTTTGTTTGTTGATGAAGATGGCAAAGTTAGTTGGTTTCGTCAGCAATACTCTTTCAGTGTTTAAAGACAGACCTTAGTCAAATGATTAGAACTGTTGCTGAGTTTACACACGTTAAAATCACTACAGTATTATAGACTGAAAGATCCGTGTAAAGTGTAAACATCTTAATCAAACAATTACTGTCGTGTAGAATTTTCGCTGCATTTTGTGACAGAATAGTCTATACACACAGGGCTTTCTGACGCTACCTACCGAGTGCATCTAGTTACCGAGAAATGCGGAGGATTTTTTTTTGAGAGTGCCAAACTGCAGTTAAAATTGACAAATTAATAATTGGGCAAATAATTGGATGACTGATGACAATGTAAACAGTCACTGTCTTTCTCCCCCTGCGTCTGTGCGCTTGTTTCACCTGTTTGAAAGTCAGCGAGTGCACAAATGGAAACTCCCATTTTTATGCAAAACCTTCCCTCTTTCTCTCCCATGACACTCCCACCTAAACAGAGCTGGACACACCTACTTTTCTGAGCTTTTCCAAACTAGAGGTGTGAAAAGACCCTGATGAGACAGGGGGGTTTCATGGCCCTTTAACAGTGTTAGTATAACTACTCTAGCCTGCATAATGAAACATTTTAAGCAAGAGGGAATCTGATAATGACCAATGTCTGATTTTACCAGTGGAAAAAAAAAAGATCTAATAGTGTTTTCAACCACAGATTGCAAGCGTATGTCTTAAACACAATAACTAAACTTCAGAATTATGAATAGTTGCATTCTGATGCATGTCATCTTTACTGTGCATTAACAACCAGGGCTTATTTTATCCAGAAACGTGCTGCCCAACTATAAACACACTTGTAATTCACTACAACGTTTCCTCATTTTTAGTTTGAGCGTCATTTGTAAGGAAATGAATGAAAGTACAGTACAGCGGTTTATAAATTTTTAGTTAAGACAGCACCTACATACAATTTTGTCTAGGTCTAGCCTTAAGCTTGGTCTTGGTTAATTCATATTTAAGTTCAAGCATCTTGTAATTATAAAAAATATTAAAAATTTACCTGAGGGAGCGCATGCAGTTTCCTCTTTTTTCTTTTGTCACCGTAGAAGCAGGCCTTGCGCTGACGGTACATATATGGCCTCTCTTTGGAATGGATCCGCATGTGAAATATCAGCCCTTGTTCCCTTCCGAAGACTTTACCGCAGTCTAGACAAGCAAAGGACATCCTCTGCCTTCTGTTCCTCTCCCTCCAGTCCCTGAACCTGGAGGTGCCCGAAGTTGGATCAAAGTCCAGAGGGGCCATGTAATTTTGAGCAGAGTCCCACGTCATGCTTTCTGCCAGACCAAAGGCAATACCAGCGCTTGTCCCAGCATTCTCAGATGCCTGATCAGCGCTTTCAGGTCTAACAAGCAGAGGGCGATCCGTCGATTCGGTTTTGATCACAACAGGGCCTGAATTCTCTCTAAATTCACAGTTGGCGGTGTTCTCGTCTTGTTGGGATGGATTGGAGTCATCCGGGATGGAAATCATAACAGGTTCAGATGGGCCTGAGAATTTAATTGAATGAGATTAAGGTATTTTTAGAATTTGTGTTTTCATGCTAAGAAAAGTTGAATTTGTCTTGTTTTAATGGTGCCATAAAGTTCATTGATGCAATATGGTAAATTGTTCTCTGATTACTAAATTGGTATATGGTAGGGCTTTGCAATTAATTGCAATCGCAAAAAAAAAAAAAAAAAAAAATTCGTGATTTAAGCACATGCAATTTTTAAAATCGTGTGAGGCTGCAATTTGATCTATTCATTTATTTAGATTTTTGTTCACTTTCTTGTGCGCATGATTTTAATATGTTAACCAATCAGAGCTGACGCAGCACACCGGGCAATTGCCGGACACTTAATACTAAGTTTTTTCATTGTGAAATGTTGTTATGCACTTCTTGTGCACTGAATATATTTAGAATGTGTGTGTGCAGCTTGTTTGAAAAAGGAAAAACAGTTGCCAAAAATCACAAGTAAAATAGCAATATTCATTAATTAAAAAATAATAATAATAATAATAATAATAATAATCGCAATATGATTATTTTGTCCATATTGCACAGTTTTACATGCTCACTAAAAACCCTTTATTAATTACCCTTAGTATCAGAAGCACTGGTTTGACCATATTTGGAATGGTCATGAATAATAATGAGCTCTTTTGACACTCCTCGGTTAAGTGCCTGCTCTCTCTGTCTCACTCTCACACACACACACACACACAAAAAGGATGACTTACTGTACAATAATCAATGTTTACAGTAAATCTAAAATAATCATACTTCATTTATCAAATCGAATAGATTTCTTATCAACTGAAGTGGTAGAGATGTTTATTTTAGCTAAAAGTGAATGACAGGCAGAGATGTATTTAACATTGTATTTTGATGCTTTAACTAATTTGAAAACGCATGCAGGAATTAATATTAACCTTTTAATAAAAAAGATGAGTTATTATAATGTTTATTTGTGTCCTTTCACTCAAAAGAAATCACAGTAAGAGCTGAGTGATATGACATGATGCATAAATGTGTTTGTTCCCTCAGTACAAATATACACTAGATTAATTCCACAATATACACATTAAACTAAGAAAAGATACAGTTAAACTGACCTTGTTTACAAGCTGAATTTATAATCCATATATCAGGCATTTTGCTTCAGCCATGTTTACGTGTCAGATAAAGAACTGAAAGTCTGTTCATGTTGCTTAGCAACAAATTGAAAACAATAAAAAGAACAGTCTTTCTGCCTCTCTGATTTTCAAAATAAGAGACACACATACATTAGTTTAATACAAGCTTAGATAATCTTAAAAACAATAGGGGGCAATGATCATTGTTGTAATATCACTATGAAAGTTGTGGCCAATCAAACGCAGTCAATGCCTGGCATAATAATGATCCTGGATGCACAAAACTGTGTGCGTTTTGTTCTTGTTTTGTTGTTACACTCACAGAATTTACATGAGAACGAGGAAACAATGGTGTCCGAGGCTCATGGTATGTCATTTCCATGTACTGCACTTTTATTATTCAACTATGCCAAGGTTTATTCAGATTTTCATTATATCGCACCTTTAATTCCTATAAGCCAAAAGGAAATGCAACTTTAGTCTGTAAAGAGATAGTACTCCGAAGGTAATTTATTGACATTCAAATGGTTACAAACCTTTGAGTTTCTTAAGTTGAACACAAAAGAAGAATTTTTTAATTTTTTAAGAATGTTGGAAACCGGGGAGCAATCGCCATGCTTATAAGTAAAACGTTATTGGCTACCAGTCTCCAACATTCTTCAAAACATCTTCAACAGGAGAAAGAAAATATAAACAGGTTTGAAACTAATGCAGAGTGAGCTAATCAAGACAAAAAAAAAAGTAATTTTAGGTTGAACTATGTATTTTATCTCGTGTAGCGTTTCATGTGGCTGTAAATGCATGGAGAGAAAGTAGGTTTTATATTCCCACATTCCTTTGATTTTGACCATTCACATGGTCCCCATGCTGTTTACCACGCCATTTTGAATATTCGGTCTGAAATCACATGCAAGTATGACTTTAAAACAATTAATTAAATTAGCATTTAATTGACAGTGAACAAAGTTGTTCTTCAACAGTCTGTGTCTGATAATATGAGTTCCCTATTTAGAATTTGCAAAGAAAATATAATTATATTATATTATTAAGAAGAAGGTTTGAATGTGTGATTATAAAACCGACTTTACCCAAATTGTGAATGTTTCTTTCTGTGTACTCTAGACCAGTGGTTCTCAAACTGTGGTACGTGTACCACTAGTGGTACGCAGGCTTCTTTCTAGTGGTACGCGGAGGAATTTCTGAATAATTAAAGTTTAAAAAAAAAAGAAAACACACTTTTAACCCATTGACGCGTTTGATTTTAATAGTCTAAACAGCTGCATTCTATCATTTGTCCAGCTGCATTCTATCATTTGAAGCAAACTTCCTCCCCATATTTGTAACAGTTGTTGGGGCGTATCTCGCATTTATATATCCCAATGTTGACAGGGATAGTTTAATCACTTGCTTTTCTGACACACAAAGCCTACTCTAACACGCAGTAAGCAGATCTAATTTCTAATTTAAATATGTAAATCCAATTCATATATTTAAAATACAAGTTTAGATTTTAATGACAAATAAGTTAATATAAGTTACGTAAATACCGCTGAGGCGGCGTTAGGAACGGCGGTAAAAGAGACGTTTTGAACTAGAGACATCTGTTTATATATACATGCTACAAATATGTCAAAAAGAGTTTTTATATGATTATGATGACATATTGCCTATATTTAAGAGGTCCAAGGAACTTGACGAATAGGCTACTTTATAATACTTTATAGTGATAATACTATTTAGTTTTCTTTGGACTTTTTAAGAACAGTGCCATTTTTAATTAACTTTAAAAGCACATTTTAATTTAAATGTTGACGTTTTATTTTTATTTTTTTTTACCTTTAAGCACAATACAGTGTTCGAACTATTTAGAATGTTAAAAGTGGTTGACAATAATAAGTATTTATAATAATAAGAATTAATCTGCCACGTTTCTGTAGTTGCTTAATCAGGCCAACAGTGCTACTGTATTTTATTACCGGTCATTATGGTGGTACTTGGAGAGCAAATTTTCTGAGGTGGTACTTGGTAAATAAAGTTTGAGAACCACTGCTCTAGACGGGACGTATCTAGTTTGTGCCCCCCTGCATGACTTTAAAGCGGGAGCACCAGGCTGACAACGTTCACTTCGGCCTATGTGACAGTTTTTCTGATAGCAAATCTTTATCATGTCACTGCCGTTTAAATAGTTACACTTCTTTTTTACAATGAATGCGGTGAAAGACCTGACGCTGAATGATGCAAAATTGCAAATAATCGAACCAAAACAGCATCCAAGGCCCTGCAGAGCACACAACTATACGTCAGAGTAACCAAACGTGTTATTTTAAAAGACTCTCCCAGCGTTACTATAAAGCCTGGCTAATGCTAATTCGGATTAAAAGATACATTAATCTCAGACTGTCGTCATACCTGGCCATTCGGCTGAATTTGCTCCCTCCATCCAGCGAAGCCTCCGCCTGAGCACCTCGTTCTCTTTGCGCACCCTGATGGTCTCCTCCTCGTACTCCAGCACGGTGCCGCCGACCATCTCCATGATCTGCTCCACCGCCGCCATCAGCCGCTCGTTCAGCGCGCGGTGCAGGAGCTGGAGTTTGGTCATTTTTCTGGGTTTTATGAACGCAGCATAAGACAAACTCCAGTTACTGCAAGAGCTAGCAAAGCGCGTCGCAGGAACAGTTCGTCTTTCGCCTCCAACTCGCGGAAAAAATAACAGTCGGGGAACGATTCACCGCCACCTATCGGACTGGAGAAGAAATGCTGCACATAAAAGCCGTCCTTTAAACAAGATTTTTATGAGTCGTTAACGGCCATTATAATCTTAAATACTTGACAGTTTTTAATCTTTAGATTAAAAAAGCGTTTATATGCATTTATGAATGTATTATAGCATTGTTAACATAAAAAAAACGAATTACCGCTTATGTGAGGTGTTTTTAATGCAGCGTCAATGGGACTGAGAGTAAATTTGACATTATTCTTAGTTTTCTTTGATTATTTCAGCAGTTAGGGTTGTAAAAAATATTTGTTGTTCACTGAGTTCTCTAAGTTTAGCCAACTATGACGCCTTCCGCTACTGAGAAACCTGGAAATGTGAAAAGTGTCCATAAAAGATAAGTAACAATACTTCATTTATTCGTTCATTTTCTTTTCGGCTTAGTCCCTTTATCAACCTGGAATCGCCACAGCGGAATGAACCACCAACTTATCCAGCATTTGTTTTTTGCAGCAGATGCCCTTCCAACCCATCTCTGGGAAACATCCATACATTCTCATTCACACATACATTATAGACAATTTAGCTTACCCAAGTCACCTGTACTGCATATCTTTGGACTTGTGGGGGAAACCGGAGCATCCGGAGGAAACCCACGCCAACACAGGGAGAACATGCAAACTCCACACAGAAATGCCAACTGACCCAGCCGAGGCTTGAATCAACGACCTTCTTGCTATGAGCCACCTTACCTACTGCGCCACCGTGTCACCAATACTTTATTTACTTTTTTAAAAATGTAATTTAAGTGAATTTTTTGTTTAATTAATTTGCTTTTCTTAAAAAAATGCAGAATTAAAATGAATTAGTCATGTTGATTCACACACTCAGTGAGAAATTCAAACAGAAACAAAGATTCATTTCTGCCATGAAGTATTCTCATTATTTTGAAAACATCAAAGAAGAAAAAAAAGTAAATGAAGGTGCTGGTCATACAGTGCATCGTTAATTGCAGAGCTCCTCTGTTTAATAACAAGAAAAGAAAATGCAACTTGTGAAAAAAATCAAGCCTCAGCAAAGTTAAGAAAAAGTAATGTAAAAGTAACCCTAATTAACGTAATGCCTTACTTACCTTAAAAAGTAACTCAATTAGTTACTTTTATGGAGAGTACCTCAATATTGTAATGTGTTACTTTCAAAGGTAACTTTCCCAACACTGAATAATACTGTTTATATCGGATAAAATTTGGGACTATATATATGGATAAAATAAAAACAAGTCTAAAGTTTCATATTATGTCACAAAATACATTGATTATTGCAATAATTTTCATAATTTATATGAATACAATACACTGAAAAAAATGATTTATTGGTTTTACTGAAATTAAGGGAAGTGCAAACTGTTTATATGAGCTAAAATTTAAACAAAATAAATGTAGTAATGTACAACTTCATTTGTTTGTTTAAATTCAGACCACATAAATTGTTTGCAACCACTTATCTTAAATTTTGTAAATCCAATTAATAATTTTTTCCAGTTTGTTAAACACCTTATAAAGGAATGCAGACAGAAATTTGAATAACAGCATCATGAAAAAGTTAGCATTTAGCCATGTTTTTTTTATTGTTGGGTTCTGAAAAGTATTCAGTGGTTTACTAATATTTATTTAAAAGTTCTACATTTTTAATTAAACTTGCTGTGAAGTAGGTCAAATTGCAGCTACTGATCACAGTTCTTGAGAATAATATTAAAACATACGTGGTAACCATGATCTCATCTAAAGTCACTTTAGTAACTGAAATGATTGGTATACAGCATTAAAAAATCATAAAATCTACTGCCATAAAAAACCTTGAAGAATGAAGAACCTTTCCTGGCAACATTATTTACAGGATTTCCATATTTGCAAAGGCATCGTTAGTTAACTATTAAAATTAAATTTACATATGTTTGTTATGCAAAATAATGCGATATAGAACTCTGAATCGGTCTACACAGGGACAGAGGATGAACTTTAATGGATAGTTTGATAAAAACTGACAATTTCCTGTTAAAGGTATATGGTTCTAAACCTTTAGTTCTTTCTTCTGTTGAGCACTAAAGAAGATATGTTGAAGAAAGCTGCAAACCTGTAACTATTGACTTGCAAATAGGACAAACAAATACTGTGGAGGTCAATGTTTACATGTTTTCAGCTCTATTCAAGTTATCCTCTTTCCAATTATAGAACAATTGTCAAATTACTAGTAACATGAAATATGAATTTATTTTAGTATGATATGAACTGGTGATTCAGAGCTTGAAATCATGTGTTTGGCTAAACAATATGGGTCAAATTACAAAAAACATACAAGACAATGTTAATATCTTTAAGGAGGTCAAATTCAGTTTCATCTAGTTTATTCAACTGTTTGTTGTTGTTACATATGACAAAAGTCCTCATTTACACAAATCTGACAGTCTTGGGCTTCTCAAAGTACATCATATTGCAGTTCAAGTCAATTTTGCCGCACACCGATTCATATTCAACATGTCCTGTGATTACTAGTCACAGAATGCCAGCAGTTTTAAAAAAACGGGATGTCTACCCCTGGAAAAATAATGGAAATTAATACAAATATTAAAGTCATGATTTCTATGAGTGAATATACATGTTTTTAATAGTCATTTGCTGCCTAAAAATATTTCATTGGCTAGATACTGCTCTCTGCTGAGTATTTACAATAGTAAAACATTGGAAGTAAAGGCTCACATGTGGTCTTCCTCAAAAAGAATTAAAAAAATGGAAACATCCATTCTTACTTCTGAGACCCACTGACTGAAAAGGGCACATAAACAGCATTTCGGCCATCAGTTTCATCTATAACAGTGTTTCTCAACCACGTTCCTGAAGGACTACCAGCTCTGCACGGTTTCCGTGCCTCCTTAAACAAACACACCTGATTCAGATCATCAACTCATTAGCAGAGACTGAAAGACCTGTAAAGGGTGCGACATACAAAGGACACATCCAAAACATGCAGTGTTGGTGGTCCTCCAGGAACGTGGCTGAGAAACGCTGATCTATAACCTGGAAGCTTCTAAAATTCTCAATAAAACAATAAATATCCCACTTTATCTAACGTACGTGGAATCTCGGCTCTCAATCACCCTAACAGCTTTTTTCTCAGTGTGTGTGTCACTCTGCAGATAGCTGCTGCTCATCATCTAGCATGTGTGCTGAGGGCTCCTCGTTGGATCTCTGGCACGTGCGCTCGTGTCTCCTCATGTTCCCGCTCTGGCTAAAGGTCTTTGAGCACCAGTTGCAGCGGTACGGCCGTTCTCCGGTGTGCGTGCGCATGTGCATCCGAAGGTAATCAAACTTGGAGAAGTTCCTGCCGCACCAGTGACAGATGAAGGACCTCTCGTGCAGTTTCTTATGCAGCTGCAGCTTGGCCAAGTCCTTTAGATGCCTGCCACATTTGTTACACTTGTACGGGCCTTCATTGTCATGATCGTGATCTTTTGCAGTTGCTCTCCGAGGTCTGCCGTACCGTGTTCGAAGGCACTCTTTTCGCTGTGGTCTTCTTAGCGTCTCATTGGCCGGTCTCAGCTGCTGGGCCGGTTCGGGGTCCTGATGTGTACCGGCGTGAGCAGGGGCTGTAGTAACTGAAGATGTTATCGTGATGATGGTGTCTTTGGGCTCCGTCTTAATTCTCAGCACCACCCCAGTGTTCTCATCCACACTTGAGCTGTCTGTCTGAGGTAAAAGCCGCTGTTCTCCTCCAGATGCTACATCTTTTACCTCTCTGTCCTCTGCCTCGGTCTTACAGATTGAAGTGACGTCTAGTATGCGTGGTTTCAGATCACTTGCTGAATCTTGACTCTGCAGCTCGGCCTCCTTTTGCTGATGTACTTGGTTTGCCGATTCAGCTGGAGCCCTGAATGCACGTTTTGGTGGTTCTGTGGGTTGGACGACGTTAGGTGGGACTTGTCCTGTATGGTGAAAAAAAGAAAAATGATAATAACATTGAGTGGTTATAATTTTCAGTAGCAGTATTGATGGTTATCAAAGCAATATTCACCAACGAGGTTTAAAGTCAAGTCAAAACAGTGAAGATGATGAAGATAAAACATTATCATCAGACTTTAAAGTGAACTGGAAGTTGCTGAGACTTATTTCAGTTTGTTTATTTCATTTCATGTTTTCATTTTACATGGACCTTATTCGTCTCTTGGACAGTCTGATGTACAAAGGAATTTTAAAATATTTAACAATTTAACTCGGTATTGATAGCAGGATGGTTGCCAGGCATCAGTCCAAAGTGTATGTTTGTAGATTATTTTAAAACAGCTTAGAACCCAGTTTAACCAATCAGAATCAAGGATAAGTTAAACAATGATAGGGTCATTATTCATCCAAGCATCATACTTATGTGAATGTGCAGTGATAATATTTGTAATGGCTGAATATTTATTGTAAAACCTGTTTAACAGATTTGGCTTGGTGTCAGAGTTAGGTGCGCTATTGAGGAATTACATTTCATAAGCATTACTCACAGCAACCATTCAAGCAACAAAATTGCAAGCACTCAGTGTCATCATATATATATAACATTTTTTCATTATTTATAACCTTTTATTCAATAATTTCATTAAACTTTAAGTTTACAGAAATCCGTTACTGGTTTAGTAGACATAAAATTCATTTGGAAATTATAGTTTAAAAATCCTGTTTTGGGTGAGAGCTTGTGGAAGTCACTGTGATCTAAATGTCAACACCAGTGGTTGCCAAAGTGGGGATGGCGGGACATTGACAGGGAGTCGCTTGATTTACAGAAGTTAAATACATTTTATTAACTATTAGAATGATCATATTTTACTCATGAACCACCGAAGATAAAAATAGCAGTAAATAGTCACATAAAAAAACAACAGCATCCAAAATTAAACCAAGAATAGACAGAGCTGAAAACATTGTGTCCACCAGTCTCTTTAAGTGTTTGTTTATTTAATTAAATTAAACAAATTAGTAAATGACTATACAAATGATATAGTTGTTAGACTTGCACTTTTTTGTATTGGCAATACGCTAGTGTTTAGAAAGGCCTATTGATTTGTGCAAACGTTTGTATATTTATAACCACCACCAATAAATGAGGGGGTTGCAAGTCACTAGCATTGTTATTTTCGGGGTCGCGAGTCACTAGCATTGTTATTTTCGGGGTCGCAGGCTGAAAAATGTTTGGGAACCTCTAGTCTAAACCACAGGTGTCAAACTCAGTTCCTGGAGGGCCGCAGCTCTGCACAGTTTAGCTTTAACCCTATTTAAACACACCTGATCAAACTGAGTCCTTTGGGCTTGTTCGAAACCTACAGGGCAGCGGCCATCCAGGAACTGAGTTTGACACCCCTGGTCTAGACTTTATAACTGTTTAAGAGTCTGAAGTAGGTATTTGTTCCTTTCTTAAACTCACCAAGGCTACATTTATTTGTTCAAAATACAGTCAGACAGTAATATTGTTAATCCAATGTTATCATAGCGTCAGATTCTTTTACCGGTCCATGCCTAGTCTTCAGTCTCACATTATCCTTCAGAAATCACTGCAATATGGTGATTTTTAGCTACAATATTTTATTTTCATGTCTTATAAATAGTACTAGTCTTTTCATGACTGCTTAAAATTTTGGAGGAAACCAGGATACATTTTTCAATGATTCTTTTATTAAAGGTTACATACTTATTTAAAATATGCATTACTTTTGGTCAATGTAATGTGCCCAAACTTCTTTAATAAACCAAAAGTTTATTAACTACTTAAGCATGTTATAATAAATGAATTCCAGCAACCCTGTTTACGTTTAAGAAGTTAACAAAATGCCATTATGTAAATTATGAAGTATTATACTTTTTGTTTATGTTTTCCCTCGCATTTTGCAAATAACATGGCTATGCTGCATTGGTGATTTCTCTTACGGCCCATTCTGCTCTATTTTCTCTCTTCAATCTTTCTCATACAGAAGTATAGTCTCTCGACCAATAAACTGAATATCAATACAACAAACTGTGCTAAAATAATAATACATGTCTGTATGACCCACAGAATAGGACAAGACTAGTGAAGCGAGACAGATACTTAATAATCCAATGAAATTGACATGTCGGCCAGATATACAAAATAAATGATTTTAATAAGAGCGTCAATTCAACCTTCAACAAACACAAACAGAGCCCACACAATCTCAGTGCGTGTTATAATGAATTTACCGTTTAATTGGGCCTGGTTCCTGGTGAGCGCATCCTTCAGCAGTTGTCGGAGCTTGGCGTTTTCTGTCCGTGTTTGTGCTGTTTCTTTCTGGTAGTCCTTCACCGTCGCTTCCACCTCCACCCAAATCTCACGAATGACAACAGACATCCGCTTCATCAGGGCAGAATGTAATCTATCCAGTCTTGACATCTTGCCGAAGTTTAAAACGAAAACAAACCCTATAAAAGCACGCGATTAAAAGCAACTCACTATACTCGCTTGTTCTTTCCTTGCTTGAATGGCTATTCGTGGACTTTAGATGAGCATTACTGCCATCTACTGGACTGGGGCTACTTTTAGGAACAAGTCTTTTCAGGGAACAGGCTCTTTTTTTACAACTCCCCTAGAGTTAAAAAGTTTAGTTTTACCATTTTTAACTCATTCAGCCGATCGCTAGGTCCGACGGGGGCATTCTTAGCATAGCTTAGCATAGATCATTGAATCAGATTAGACCATTAGCATCTCGTTTAAAAATGTGAGTTTCAACAAGTTCCTCAAAGCTTTAACTATTGTGTTTACAATGTGTACTAAGAACAACAGAAAATAAAAAGCTATTTTCTAGGCTGATATGGCGAGGAACTATACTGTCATTCAGGCGTAATAATCATGCAATTTTGGTGTACCAAATTGCTGCGCCAGGGGGAAATTATACTATGCAGTGCTGTTACTGCTTGTTCAAACAACTTGTTTAAACATCACAATTCTTGAGAGGCAACTTAATTGTTGTATGTTCAATCCTTTTTAAGTTAAGTGTGTATGGATGCTTCCGATGGGTTGCAACTGGAAGGATATCCGCTGTGTAAAACATATGCTGGATAAATTGGCGGTTCATTCCAATGTGGCGACCCCAGATTAATAAAGGGACTAAGCCGAAAAGAAAATGAATAAATGAATGGAAAATCAGGTTGTGTCGGGACAGCATGAAGGAATTCATTTTTACAGTGTAGTCCCCTACTGTAGCTGCAGGAGGTACTGTGTATAAAGTACTTTTATTATCTTATAACATTAAATAGATTACAGGTAATCAGTTATTGAAATCACAAAGACTTTTTAATTAATATAATTGTGTATATATCTAACTGTATATGAAAATATAATAATTTTCAAAATATGTAATCTGGTGTAGCGCCGATAATGAAGTTACTTCTCAAGTTTGTGAGAGAGTAACTAATAATCAGTAAAAGACAAGTTGTTATCAAAAGTGAGGAATTTCAAAAGAGAAGTCCTCTGCAGAAATAAAATCTCTGTTGTTAGCTGGGGGGAGAGACCGCTGTAAATGTTAGTTTATATGAAATATAAGCTAACAGTGACATTTTTATTTTGTTTGCTTGTTTTTTTTATAATTAAATTAGGCATGGGCCGGTATGACATTCTGACGGTATAACCTTTGATAAAAATATTGCGGTTTCACGGTATGACAGAATTGTGTTTACTGCTCTAAAATATATTCTTTTTAAATGTCTGGGTTAAAAAACAGAGCTTTTTTGCCATTAAACACAATATCTTTTATTTTGACAAGAGAGAGAGATAAAGAAAGAAAGAAAATAATAATAATGATAATAATTCATTCATTCATTCATTTTCTTTTCGGCTTAGTCCCTTTATTAATCCGGGGTCGCCACAGCGGAATGAACCGCCAACTTATCCAGTATTTGTTTTACGCAGCGGATGCCCTTCCAGCCACAACCCATCTCTGGGAAACACATCCACACATTGTCATTCATACACATACACTATGGACAATTTAGCTTACCCAATTCACCTGTACTGCATGTCTTTGGAGTGTGGGGGAAACCGGAGCACCCGGAGGAAACCCACGCAACCACGGGGAGAACATGCAAACTCCACACAGAAATGGCAACTGACCCAGCCGGGGATCGAACCAGCGACATTCTTGCTGTGAGGCGAACGTGCTACCCACTAGGCCACCGTGGCGCCAATAATAATAATAATAATAATAATAATAATAAAGAACATGAAATAAACTTGAGGGTAAGACATTTAAGAATCTAATACAGAGAATAAATTAAAGTCAAATGAAATAGTTCTGTTTGTTGTCTTGTTTTCAGATGATGAAATCAAATTTAAATAAGGAATACATTCTTGCAAAAAAAAAAAAACAGGAAAATATGGTTTGGTATTTTGGAGCAGTAAACTTGTCAGGCTAAATAATTTAAATGAGTTATTGTCTTCTGTTGTCTTTAAACAGTTTCAGTAACACAGATTTCTTTACAATTTAAAATGGCTACTTTGGATATCTTTGGAAATACTGTTGTCCTAAAAACAAACAAACAAACAAACAAAAAAAGCAAAACTAAAAACATCTTACACAAACCTTAGGAACAGCAGAAAATTTTGGTGGTATGAAAACCTCGACTTTTCCAAACCGCAATATATTGAAAACGGTTATTGTCCCATGCCTAAATTAGATAGGGACATCCTACTAGAAACGTACATTATCTGTCCCTGAAATAAAAACATAAATACAGTAAATAAAAAGTATTTCATCATAAAAATATCTAAAATGGACTGATGGCTGATTTTGGCGAGTTGTTCGATAAATTAATATGTCATTCATTTGGTTTTCAGATTGTTTTTTCTTTATTAAAAACACTTAACAAATGTACAAACCCTGTCATTGTCCTTGTCCTCAGCCCAACTGAACCTACAGCTTTGATATAGTTTTGTTATGCTAAAAACTGTTGTTTAGAAAAAATTGTAAAGTTTAAGTTGTCATCGTTCACATCAACTGATTAAAAACATGAAATTATAAATAAATTCTACAAATAAATAGTAAATAATACAAATTAATGTTCAATTGGCCCCATAGGTTTCTGACAGTCATGTCACATTTGCGTTATAGCAAATATATTGCGTGTAGGCCTATATAATAATTAATCAAAATAATTATTATAATATATACATTGCAGTTATTTATCTTTGTCCAATTATTATCTGTTCACTGTTAACGTTATAATTAATAACCTGCAGTTTTCAAACTAACACATTTATTATCAAGTGTGAAAACGTTAGCATGTAGCTTATTTAGGCCGTGCATGTCATGAGACATGTTCATGTTTAAACCATAGGCCTAGGTTAAACACTGCAACCTTACACAACAACAAATACATTTCAGTTGGTTTGCTGGATTGTTTCCACAGCTGACTGACGTTTTCTAGGTGAGTTTATGTCTTTTCAATTAGATATATCTCTGCTAGCATCTTTAATGCTAATTTGTGTATATTTGCATTTGTCGATGTAAGCAGCACGAACTTGTCAAGTCGACCTGTAACAATTTGCACTCTGTTTCTCTTTCCTAATTATTTAACGCTATTTAATTGAGTCATTTAGTTAATTACTTAAGTTTTCATGGATGTTTTCAAGTAGTTTTATACGAATAACGTGTTTCGGTGGCTTTTATTTACTCGAGTGTCTAATGTTCATTTATAGAGACTCGGAAGACATCCATCCAAATGTCACCTCGTTAACATTAACAACATTTAACAACAGTCCCATAAATAATGAGAGCTAAGAGGGTGTATTTATGTAAATGTTCTTATACCCTTGACACGTTTTACTAGAGAGAAGAGTAGCGACACACTGCTCTCTAACCGATAGGTGCAAATCAACACACTTCGCTAAATGAATGTTTGAGTAAAACCGCAGGGTGGCGCTGTTGTGTAAAATCATGCTGCCTAGCACAATCCCATTCATCCCTTTCAAATTTGAATGCTAAAATTAAAAAAGGTTGTAAAAAGAATAATTAATGTAATATAGTATTAAACTGATTTAATTCAGTATACATTCTCAAACTTTCTTGCTTACTTTGACCAACCTTCAACTATCTCAGAGGAGCTGAGGTTTCCATTAAATTAAAGAGTAGTCTTTAATCATAAGACGGCTGATTGCTGCACGTAATCACATCTTTCCATCTCAGGTATTAATTAATCTCAGGCTCTGAGCTCAGTAGACCTCGAGTAAAAACAATTTAAGAGCAATAGTCTGACATGCAACGACAAAGAAAAGCCTCTGTTCTTTTACTTTTTAATAAATCACGTTCATTGACAGAAAAACGGAAATGAACACATCTGTGGCTTATTTTAAGTTGGATAATAAATACAGTGACATACATTAAAGAATACTACAGTATATTTTATGAAATACAAAAACAACCATAGTAAAGTCATTAAATTAAGCTGTTGTTTAATTGCATGGTGATACAACATAGTATTATAGTGATAAAAACATAAACAACCCAATGCTGTATTAGGTTTTGCACAACTAACTACAATACAAACTAACTACAATAACAAACATTAAACAATCCTACAGTATTTATTAGAGTTGTAAATGTTATATTAAATACACATATAATACACTTTGCCATAGTATTGCTCAAAACCATTATAGTAATTACTATAAATTACTGTAGTATTGTGTTTCACGTGAGTAGAATAACCGGAAAGGATGGTTAACATCCAACATCATTGTCAAAAATGGCTCTTGTTCACCTAATGACCTTGGATTAGAAGGTTTAATGTGAGTTTGGTGTCTGTAGACTTCTCACTTGCTATTACAGTCAAACAGGAAGCCTGAAGCTTGCCAAGCAGACAGAGATACAGCCTCTCCCGCTTTGATCAGATTTACTAATCATGTTATTTGATTAGATTGTATAATTAAATCCCATAAGGTTAAGTGTGTACTACGTCTCGTAGTCTCCACTAATTCTAGTCTCTTTGTCTTTGTGACATGCTAGCGGTCTCCCTGAACCTGTTTAGTCCTTCTACAAGAAGATATTTTGAGGTTATGACGTATTAGTTCATGTACATTAAGTCGATTTAAATGAAGTGTTAATTTAAAGGGACAATTCTCTCGAAAATGAGTTCCAAAGTGGTTTGTGTTTCTACTATTGAACAGAAAAGAAGATATTAAGAAGAATGTTGAAAACCATTGATTTCTGAAGCGTTTGTTTTCCTATTATGGATGTCGAACATTCTTTAAAATATCTTCTTTTGTGTTCAACGGATGAAACTCAAACAAAAGGAGAGTAAATGATAATTAAACCATAATTTTTGGTTGAACAAAAAACTGAATCTGAAAAAAATAAAAAAAATAAATAAAAAATAATAATAATAACTCAATGAGTTATTTGCATTTGGTGGGTTTGATTTAAAAATGATTTTAAAGACGTTATTATGCTCACTAGGGCAGCATGAGTTTAATTCAAGTACACTAAGAGCAGTAAAAGAGAAATATCATTACAATTTTGAATAAATGGTTTATGTTTTTACTTATTTTGGAACTATTCTATAAATAACCATTATTCTCATTACCTAAATGTCAAACGATTCTTCAGAAATAATTTTAAAGAGATAGTTCACCCAAAAATGAAATTCTTTCATCATTTACTCATCATTCACACTTGTTCCAAACCTGTTTTAAGAGTTTTTTTTTCTACTGTTGAACACAAAAGAAGATATTTTGAGAAATGTTGCTAGCTGCCACCCATTGACTTCCATAGTATTGTTTTCCTACTAAAGTCAATAGTTCTCAGCAATAAGCTTTTTTCAAAATATATTCTTTTGGGTTCAACAACTCAAACAAAAGGAGAGTAAATGATAACTAAACCATCATTTTTGGTTGAACAAAAAACTAAATCGGAAAAAAAAAATCTAAATAAATACATTTAAAAAAAATAACTCAATTAATTATTCGCATTTGGTGGGTTTGATTTAAAAATGTTTTAAAGACGTTATTATGCTCAGAAAGGCAGCATGAGTTTAATTAAAATACACTAAGAGCAGTAAAAGAGAAATATTACCATTTTAACCGAATGGTTTATGTTTTATGGTTTATTTTGACATGAACTATTCTATAAATAACCATTATTCTCATTACCTAAATGTCAAACGATCCTTCAGAAATGATTTTAAAGGGATAGTTCACCCAAAAATGAAATTCTGTCATCATTTACTCACCATTCACACTTGTTCCAAACCTGTTTTGAGAGTTTTTTTTCTTACTGTTGAACACAAAAGAAAATATTTTGAGAAATGTTGCTAGCTGCCACCCCTTGACTTCCATTGTATTTTTGTCCTACTAAAGTCGATGGTTCCCAGCAATAAGCCTTTATCAAAATATCTTCTTTTGTGTTCAACAACTCAAACAAAAGGCGAGTAAATGACTAAACCATCATTTTTGGTTGGACAAAAAACAAAATCGGGAAAAAAAATTAAATAAATAAAAATAAAAATGATTAAATGAGTTATTTGCATATGGTAGGTTTGATTTAAAAATGTTTTAAAGACGTTATTATACTCAGGAAGCAGCTTGAGTTTAATTAAAACACAGTAACAGCAGTAAAAGAGAAATATCATTACAATTTTGAATAAATGGTTAATGTTTTTACTTATTTTCACATGGAACTATTCTATAATTAACCATTATTCTCATTACCTAAATGTCAAAAGATCCTTCAGAAATGATTTTAAAGGGATAGTTCACCCAAAAATGAAATTCTGTCATCATTTACTCATCATTCACACTTGTTCCAAACCGGTTTTGAGAGTTTTTTTTTCTTACTGTTGAACACAAAAGAAGATATTTTGAGAAATGTTGCTAGCTGCCACCCATTGACTTCCATAGTATTTTTTTCCTACTAAAGTCAATAGTTCCCATCAATAAGCATTTTTCAAAATATCTTCTTTTGTGTTCAACAACTCAAACAAAAGGCGAATAAATGACTAAACCATCATTTTTGGTTGAACAAAAACTAAATCGGAAAACAAAATCGAAATAAATAAAAATAAAAATGATTAAATGAGTTATTTGCATATGGTGGGTTTGATTTAAAAATGTTTTAAAGACGTTATTATGCTCACGAAGGCAGCTTGAGTTTAATTAAAACACAGTAACAGCAGTAAAAGAGAAATATCATTACAATTTTAACCGAATGGTTTATGTTATATGGTTTATTTTTTACATGGACTATTCTAAATAACCATTATTCTCATTACCTAAATGTCAAATTTTTCTTTAAAAATCATTTGATAGTTTACGCTTGTCACAAACTTGTTTTGAGAGTTTTTTTCCTACTGTTGAACACAAAATATTTTGAGAAATGATGCTTGCTGCCACCCATTGACTTCCATAGTATTTTTTCATACCAAAGTCAATGGTTCCCAGCAACAAGCATTTTTCAAAATATCTTTTGTGTCTAACAAAAAAAAAAAAAAAAAGAGAGAAATCCATAAAAGTTTAAAACCATATGAGGCGGAATAAATTTGGGTGGACTATCCCTTTAATGAGCTGATTTGTGCTGTGAAAAGAGTATTGATTTCTTCATATTAGCTTTGAAATCATGTTTTGGAATGGAGGATGGAGACCAGGAGTGTAATTAGTCTTACACATGAGAGCCTTTTAAGGACACCCTGACAGATGTCTTCAATACATCATATCAACAATGCCTTGAGGTAACCATGGTTACCAGCAGAATAATTGACTCTAATTAGAAAATATTGCACATCTCTGTGACAAGCTCAGGTGTGCACTATTGTCAAATAATTCAATGATTCTATGTCTGTTATTGCTTGCTTACCTTATTACTACCACTTCCCCCACATGAACAAATATAATAATTTATTGGAAATACTGTAGCGCTTTTGAAGCATATACCAGAGCTGCACGATACTGGGAAAAAAATGGACAATGTGATGTTTTGTTTTTCTGTGATATGTATATGAAATGGGTGCCACAGTGGCGTAGTGAGTAGCACGTTCGCCTCACCGCAAGAAGGTTGCTGGTTTGAGCCTCGGCTGGGTCAGTTGGCATTTCTTTGTGGAGTTTGCATGTTCTCCCCGTGGTTGCGTGGGTTTCCTCCGGGTGCTCTGGTTTCCCCCACAAGTCCAAAGACATGAGGTAAAGGTGAATTGGGTAAGCTAAATTCCGTAGTCCGTAGTGTATGTGTGTGAATGAGAATGTATGGATTTTTCCCAGAGATGGGTTGCGGCTGGAAGGACATCCACTGCGTAAAACGAATGCAGGATAAATTGGCGGATCATTACGCTGTGGCGACCCCGGATTAATAAAGGGACTAAGCCGACAAGAAAATGAATGAATGAATGTATATGAAATATGATATGTAATATGAAATTTGAATATAATTTCACCAGATGACTTCAGTAGCTCTATTGCAAATAATGAATAATGTTATACAGATTTAGATGATTTTGTAGGGTAGTGCATCTGCATAAAATATAATAGAGAAATTACATTCATTCATTCATTCATTTTCCTTCAGCTTAGTCCCTTTATCAGGGGTCGCCACGGTGGAATGAACTGCCTATAGAAAATAAAGCATGGATTACAGCTTTAAGCATGGATAAATAGAATAAAGCAATGAGCCGGCAGCTAGCTCTCTGCAACTCTCACATGGTCGCTCACTGAAGCTAAGCAGGGCTGTGCCCGGTCAGTACATGGATGGGAGACCACATGGGAAAGCTTAGTTGCTGCCGGAAGTGGTGTCAGTGAGGCCAACAGGGGGCGCTCAACCTGCGGTCTGTGTGAGTCCTAACGCCCCAGTATAGTGACGGGGACTCTATACTGCTCAATGAGCGCCGTCTTACGAGGTCCTGATTCTCTGTGGTCATTAAAAATCCCAGAAGGAGAAAGAGTAGGGGTTTAAACCTGGCATCCTGGCAACTCTGCTAATCATGGCCTCCTAACCATATCATAATTGGCTTAATCACTCTGTCTCCTCTCCACCAATCAGCTGGTGTGTGGTCTGGCACAATATAGCTGCGTCACATCATCCAGGTGGATGCTGCACACTGGTGGTTGATGAGAAGATCCCCCCCACTGTGTAAAGTACTTTAATATTTAATAAATATTAATGAATTATAATAATTAAGGAATTAAATGAAAACAAATCAAATGAAATAAATATTGCTTACAATGTTGCTTATAGTGTTAGCCAAACTATTAGATTATTTCAGTTTCATTTAATTAATTTTATTACTCTTAACGTTTCCCTTTAATTTTTGTCTCAGAAATCTCTAATCGCAGACAGAAAATGTTTGTCTGCTGACTTTAGAGCTTCATTTTCTGCTTCTCCCTTCCTATCTCATTGTGCTATACAGTAATTCAATGTTTAACACATGATTCAATTTTCTAATTATGCTCGCCGTGTTAAACAAAACATCCCTATCATCATATGGTGAGCTTGTTTTTGTGTGTGTGGCATTTCTTTTGAGACAGCATAGATTCGATCTGCCACTCCTCTTCCCGTCTGCCACACACAAAAATATCCCCTTTTCACTGTCTCCATTTCAAAGGCTCAACTTTAAACCAGTCTGGTCTCCGCGGCTCCATTAACCTGACTCTCTCACTTTCTGGCATCATCTGCGCTCCTCCAGAGTCTTTTAATAATGCATGCGGCTGTAAAATTCAAATGAGATGGATTTTTAAACACAGCAGCGAAGTCTCTTTCTCCCTCATCTTGCTGCACCCCGGTCCCTCACTGTCCTCCTCGCCTAACAACCGTTGCCCTGGAAACTGTAACGTCCTGGAGACATATGCGATAGAGCGAAAGAGTGTCCGGCGGAGAGCAAATAATTAATTAACAATGTGTTTTTAACGACAGGGAAACAACAAACACACTGGAGTGGCATAATGAGGGTCAGTTTATTCACTGTCAGTACAGAGCAGAATAAGCATCAATACTGCAAGATCTATCAAACGCTTGGCTTCTGATACAGTGTACATCATCACATATTGTTGTTCCAAAGCAATTCATTAAGGCATGCACAGGCAGATCTGCACGAACTCAGGATTATATTAGCAAGAATCAGAGTAATCATAATGCCTCTCGAATCTATTCATGTCACAGAGGTAAAAGTCTTGACTAGCACGGGAGCTTTCACCAAAATGCAGATGAATTGGCAAGACCCACATGGAAATCTGATGTATGGTGATATATGCAAACCGCACATACGACACACAAGTACATATTTGGATTTCACTTATATAATATATATGTACGTTGTTGAGGTGATGTTGCGTTTTCACTCTCACACATGACAAACATAAATATAATTAGTATTGTCATCATTTCAAATGCAATAATTGGTTAAACATGCGGTATCTGGTTATCTCACCATTCCTACTACACCCATCCCATTCTGAGCTGGGATCGAACCGGCGATTTATTGCATGGTAGTCTGTTGCTCTAACAAGGAGGCTGAAGACCATGGCCTCTAGCGTCTGTTGTTAGAGCAACTTTAGAGGTCAGAGAAGTAAGGTTTCACTTCACTTGTTGGGCTGTTACACTCACCCTCCTAAACCTAACTCCCATCCCTGATGAACCCCCATGTGTAACCCACCAGTCCTACTACACCCACTCCTTTCTGAGCTGGGATTGAACCGGTGAACCTTTGCATGGGAGTCAGTTGCTCTAACAAGGAGGCTACAGCCTCTAGCGTCTGTTGCTAGAGCAACTTTAGAGGTCAGAGAAGTGACGTTTACCTGCATAGCACTTCACTTGTTGGCCTCTGTTACACTCACCCCCCTAAATCTAACTCCCATCCCAGATTAACCCCCATGTGTAACCCGCCAGTCCTACTGCACCCATTCTGTTCTGAGCTGGGATCAAACCAGTGAATCTTTGCATGGACATTGGTTGCTCTAACAAGAAGTCTAAAGACCATGGACTCTAGTGTCTGTCGCTAGAGCACCTTTAGAGGTCAGAGGACTGAGTTTTACCTGCATAGCACTTAGCTCGCTGGCCTCTGTTACACATGTAACCCGCTGGTCCTACTGGACCCATCTTGTTTTGTGCTGAGATCGAACCGACGATTCTTTGCATTGGTGTCAGTTGGTCTAACAAGGTGGCTAAAGACCACCTTTTGAGGTGAGAGAAGTGAGGTCCCAGACAAGCCTGAGCTGGGATCAAACTGGCGATTCTTTGCATGGGCGTCAGTTGCTCCAAAAAGGAGGCATCTAGTGTCTGCTGCTAGACCACCTTTTGAGGTCAGAGTATTGAGGTTTACCTGCATAGCACTTCACTCGCTGGCCTCTGTTACACTCACACCCCTAAGCCCCCCTCCCATTCCGGACGAGCCCCCACATGTAACCCACCGGTCCTACTGCACCCATCCCATTCTGAGCTCGGATGGAACCGCCGATTTTTTGCATGGCCGTCAGTTGCTCTAACAAGGTGGCTAAAAACTATGGCCACTAACATCTTTCACTAGAGCACCTTTTGAGGTTTACATGCATAGCAATTCACTAGCCGGCCTCTGTTGCACTCACCCCCCTAAACCTCACTTCCATCCCGGACGAGCCCCCACTTGTAACCCACTGGTCTGAGCTGGTTATTCTTTGTTTGGGAGTTTGTTGCTTTAACAAGGAGGCTAAAGACCATGGACTCTAGTGTCTGACGCTAAGAGGTCAGAGGAGTGAGGTTTACCTACGTAGCATTTCGCTAGCTGACCTCCATTACATTTAATTATATCTTAGTACATATATAGTGTATACAATATTTGGAAATATTTCAATATTACAATATTTCAAATATGGACTTCTATGTCATAAAAGAAATGTGCATATATATGCATGAATCAGATTTCTATATGGGAGGGCATGTTTGAGAAACACAAAAACGCATTTATTATCAACACATATATATATTTTATATATATTATACTCTAAACAGCAGGTAGAACTTGTAACCCAGAGAATTGGACAGCTCGGCTGGTGTCTGAAACATTTCTTCACACATTTATCACACTTGTGCAGCATAGGCCATCTGAAATCGCTGTGTAAACATGCTTGTAAAGTCAAAAGTTTAGCAAAGCACAAACGGCATACAAAACAGAGAGGGCCGATCTCAAAGTACACACCGATAATAAAAAATACTAAACGGTGATCAAATTTGTGAAAGCACTGCAGTGTTAACAGTCAAGATTTGCATTTTACAGACACTGTTCATCCCCACGGAAAGAGAGATTCTCATCACCAGACGCGGTCACAAATATGTACAGACACATATATACATACGTTGTGTGTATATATACAAGCGTGAATGTGTAAGCTGCAGGTTAAATATAAATAGCGGAGCAGAAATATTCAAGAGAACAAAAGTCAAGCCGGCATTCACTGACCGCACACTGGGATGGATCAAATGTGCATGCTACGCTCATTCGTATTTGATGGCTAACTGAAATGTATTAAAATGAAGATTGTAGCCCCATCCGATCAAGAAAACCAAACCCACAGCAAGCCATAAAAATGTCAGACTCTTACTACCAAAACACTTTGATAGTGAGGAAGATGCACATTTACAAAGTGCTACACAGCAAAGGTTTTGCCTCGTAAAAAAATAAGAGTACTTGATTTCAGAAGAGTAAGGAAGTGCCCTCGTCTCCGGGAAAAACTGTAAACATCATCACATTCTGTGTGCGAGAGACCTGACGTCGTGGGTATGAGGGATTTGTGATATCTGTGAAAGAATTACAAATACATGAAGGGATGCACGAAAAGAAGGTGTCATATTTGGTTATTGGCTGATTTTGTTACATTTATAGTTTGGCCCTATTTTTAGATTTGTTACTGGATGGTTAATTATCCTTATATTGCATATTTGATCGAGCATGTTGTTCAATCCTTTTGTTCATTTTTTTTTACTGCATTTCCTATTATATCTTTCCTTCTGGAGAATGTCTTATTTCTTTTTAGTTTGACTGGTGTAAATAAATATTTAAAATATTATTAGTCCCCTTATGGAATGTAGCTCTCCATTTGGCTACAGAACAAACCACTGTTGTCCAATGACTTACCTAATTAACCTAACTGATTTATGTAATTAACCTAGCTGAATACTTCTTTTGCAAAATAACGGGTGAAATATTATGTACTGCCATCACGGCAAATTAAAAAGAAATTTATTTATTAAAAAACTCAAATTTTTGCGTATTATTTCACTGTTAAACAACACTTGGGAAAAAGTTAAAAATAGGGCTGGGCGATATAGCAAAAATGCAATCTCGATAATTATTTTCCATACTGAACGATAACGATATACATTTCGATATAAGTTGTTAATGCTTCCAGATTTAAAAGAGTACCCCAACAATGACTGAAGCCACAAAAATTTGAGGGTCCGTTAAATGGCATTGCAAATTTGCAGCTCATAAATGTTTGGTAACCGAAAATTCGGTACATCTGTAATATCAACACACTTTTAGATTCCGATTGTTGCACAGTTCTGCTGTGTGATTGGCTCTTAGATCAATATAAGTAAAAAGAGTAAAAAGTACAGAGCTTATCATTGTTATTGACATAAATTTTATCGCGATTTGATATAATATCGTTTATCGACTCATCCCTAGTCAAAAATTAATTCAAATTTCGCTTAAGGGCTAATAATTTTGTTTTCAACTCTATGAGCGATTGTTTAATTTTGAATCCTAATTTCTTTTATTTTGTATAAATTACTTTTTTGCTGATGTTGGAGTCTAATAGTCATCCGTAAACTATTAGTTCAATATATATATTAGCAGTCTTAATTTTTATCCAGTCTGCTCTTTAATACATTTTAGATAATTTTAGACTATTTTACATCGTCAAAATCATCTCACTTAATCTTTAAAAACACTAAATAACCCTTTAGAAATGCTCAATAGTCAAATTTCTCAGTTATTTTCGATCCTAAATGTATTTTTAGCCTTTAATTATATCATTTATTTCGATCAGTGTTTCTCGACCATGTTCCTGGAGGACCACAAGCACTGCATGTTATTCGTCCTAAATAGTATTCGAAAATAGAATTAGTATGTCCCAAACCAGAGTATGTTGAAAAGAGTATGCCAAAGGTTCCCGGATGGTTTACTGTTTCCGATAAAAATTTGAAGTGTAGAACCTTCAATACTCTAACCACTAACATTGCCCACAATACATTGTGCGTTAGACATGAATTTGATCAGAACTACAAAATCGGTTAAAAAGTGCAAATAAACTACAAACATGGCGGAGGCACAAGACCAACCATAAAGTAGTGAGACTTCGGTAAAGTTGTTTGAATGACTATTAAGTAATATCTAGCCAACTGGAACATATTTAAATCATGTTTTCCGTGTTATATTTCATCAGCAACAACAATGTGAACTCCAATCAAGATATGTTTGGACATTAATTTCTAAATGTATAATTATCCAAAGAAGACCTGAAGAGATTTCTCTGTGCGAAAGACTTGCAAATTGCAGATTATCCCGCTGCTGCTTCTCCAATAGGATAGGTAATTAAATATGAAAGAAATGTGGATGATGTGTGGATGATTGACAAGAGATGTAACAACAATCTGTTGACGAGAAAGTAGTAAGCTTGCATACTCTTCTGTTACACACTCAAAATGTATACTTTTCCTCCGAAAAAGTAGTACATACTTTTGCGGAGTAGTATAAGTATGCGAATTGGGACTGATCTGAATCAGGTCTGTTTGGGTAAGGAGACATGGAAAATGTGGGGAGCTGTTGGTCCTCCAGGAACGTGGTTGAGAAACACTGATTTAGATAAAAGGATATTGATCTTTCACAAGTATTTTTGATCAGTGTCAGCAAATGTTATCAGTAATTAGGGTCTAGATTTGTTCAAATCAGTGCATCCCTACACAAATGCCTTCTTAACATGCATTCATGCGCTCATTTCCTCTTTCAGTCACAAACATGCCCGCCTCAGCTGGAGTCTTGGCAAAAATCTGACGTTTGGCACAGTTGGTGTGTATGTGGTGTGTGGCCTGACCAGGAATAATCCAGGTATAATTCTGTTAACCTAAAACAGCAGCTTGTAGCTCATGTAAAACATCCCATAGCGTTCATGAGTCCGATTCTATTGTAAACATTACAGTATAAAAACGCTGCTGAAACACAATAAATGAATGATTTTTTCTTCTTTCCATGTTTGCCGTGAAGGATCTGGCTGAGCACTGCTGTAAGGAAGAAGGGAGGGCATGTTGGAGAGAATCACGGTATTGGATTCTTCACACACACACTAACACACACACACACACACAGAGCTAACCAATCAGAAGCCGCCCGGATCCCTCTACTGCATTCCCTCCATCTCCTCATCTCTGGGGTATCTTTTCATCAGAAGCCCCTCCTTTCCTCCCGTATCCCTCTCTCTCTTCATCCCTCCATCTGTGTGAAACAAAAGACCGCAGCCTCGCCTTCTCTTCACCTCTCCCTCCTTCAGTCTCATGGTTTATTTTTTCATCTATATGTGTTAACCTGCATCGTAATATCTGCAGGAAAAAAAAAACGAAGATCTGACGCTGTTCTTTCACACCTTCGAGACAATCACTGTGTCCAATAAGAAACGTTAAAGCCAAGAAAAAAATCTCGGTTTTGGAGGAAACATGAAAACCGAGAGGAGCTTTTATAGTAAATCTGCGGGTTGATGCCAATGCAGAAGCCATCTGCTGTTTTATGTAATCGATCACATCCTAATTACACCGTTTTCTGGATGGATTCTTGCATCCGAGAGATCCTGTGCATGAAAATGCTTCTCATAAACTGATCATTGGTTTTCATTTCTGCTGCTTCTCCTCCCTCACATCCTCGTGGGGCCTATGACGAATGAAATGAGATCATGTTGGTGGTCTCCTCACTGACATCATCTCCTTTGTTGAAGATTGAAAAAAAAATGGAGGAAAAAACAAACATGCATGCCTTTGGTCGTGATCTAGGGCATTCAAAGAGCTGAAGAATCCATGTTGTTGTTTTTTTGATAGTTCTGAGATGATAGAAGTTAAAGACAGCATCCAGCTTCTCAGACCGAGTATAAAACAAACTGGAAAAGCATTCAAGAGCATTCAGATGTAGAGAAGAATGACACGCATGGAGGAAGAAATGATGGTCATTGGGGTCTGTTGAAGTTTTTTGGGAACTCTGTGTCTCCTGATGGCCGTCAGGTCTTTAGTATTACTGAAGGAGAAGAAGAGAATTCATTTCAGATAACAACTTCGCATAGAAATACATATAAACACTTAATTATTATTAATAATATAATACTATTCAAATTTATTAATGCCGTACCCCACAATTCGTTTTTCACCTCAAACTTCGAAACACAGCAAAATTGCTGTAATTTCACAAATTATATGAAGTTATTGGTTAGAATATTAAATATTAAAATGTTTTTATTTGTTTTTTATGGGGGTTAAGAAAATTATGCAACAATGATGCATAAAACCTTTTAAAAATAGACACTAGGTAATAATAAATTAAGATTTATAATCTAAAATAAGATTTTAATTTAATTTTATTTTATTTTATTTTATTTAATTAATAATTTTTTTTAATTTAAATGTCATGATCACAATTCTTTCACGAAAAAAAAAATCATGATGGTAACATATTTCAAGACTAATAATGTTTTTGTGCCCTTTCTTTCCTCAAAACTCTAAATAGCAAAGGGTGTATATTTAAATAGCCTTTGATTGTTACAACAAACTTCTTTAGTTTTTCATTAATTATTTGAAAAGAATTTGTATTGAAACAAATATTGTTTTTTACATTTTTATATCATTCAAATGCCATATCTTCGTTCCAAAAACTCCCCTGAATACAGTAACACCAAGAAAAAATAAAGTAAAATAGAAGTTATATAATAATAATCTATTGATTAAAACTATTTGCTATAGTCACCCTTTACAGAAGTACCTACTTATCCAACAGTCTACCTCCAGGATATCCAGATGATTGAAATAAGTAATAAATGGTTTCCATTTTTTAAGAAAGTATTTCCCCTACCAAATAAGTTATATTTAATTTTCTCAAGATTTGGAAAAAGTATAAATGCCTTAACCATAATGAAATACAGGATGGCTGTGGACAGACATTCTTTAATAAAGCATAAGTGGGTTTACCAAAATCTTGAAGAAAGTAGGACTATTTAAATGGGCGGTCCACTATGATATCATATTTTAAACTTTAGCTGATGTGTAATGTAGCTGTGTAAACAGAAACAACACCACTCTGAATGTAAGATGCTCAAAGTTCAATGCAAAGGGAGACATTGGCTTTTACGGAGTTAGCTTAGCAAAGCCTACAGCGAATGAAGTGTGGAGACTACAAAAAAATACATTCTGTTTAATGATGTCATAAACCCTTCAGGTTACTCGCATTCACCTGCCCAGAAAAGTGCCGTGGCCAGAGGCGCTGTAATGTTATTGCAGAGAAAGCTAAAATGCTGTTCAAATGCTGCTTTTCCACAGAGCTTCTTCTGTTTCTGTATTTGGGCTTCCAAAGGAAAGTACTTTTTATATTTAATACCCTACTTGTTTAAACACGTTATTTTTAATCTGGACCCTGAAGAGGACACTAACAAACTTACATCCATTAACAAGAGACCCACAATCAATCTCACCTTTAATCAGATCGAATTCAAATCCTGACTGTGGCCTAAAGCTTCAATCTGACACTGACTTAAACCCACCCCAGACTCACTAGAAGTATGTGCCTCAGCCTAAAAAGCACATTTCAGATGACAAATCCACTAGATGGTGCTGTCTACATTATTGCGCGTATGAAATACGATACTCGGGGTACATTTTGTTGTACGTTTCCTATGCACGTCCCTCTTGTACACATGGATGAGAAGGCGGGGTTGTCACATTAGCTAGCCGACCACTGACCTAATTCCAACCAGTAGTGTTTTCAAAAACAAACAACACGCTTTTATCTCTTTTTCGCTTCACTCTAAACAGCACAACACCATACAAGGTGAGCTAGCGAGCAAACTGACCATACAAGAAGAGTTGTCCATATTGAGATAAACGAATTCGCTCTCATATCAATAGCTGTTTCCATCCAGCTATTTTTATTCGCATTTTCAATATGCACAAAAAAAAAACGGTTGATGGAAAGGCCATGAGGAAAATCCATGCGCATAACTGAGTAGGATAAACTTTTTATTCGATAAGAAAAGATGCGCATAAACTGCGATGGAAACACTTTTACCGCATTAATCCCAGTATGCGCATTAAAAAAAAGGTCATGTGATTTTGTTATAAGAGATATGATGATGAAAATGTGTGTAAATGGACAAACCAGCAGGCTGAGCACAGTGTAAAACATCTGAAATAATGTTTTGGTCATTCTAAAACGCCTCACCATTTCAGTAGTTGTGTTATTATATTATTAATGACCTCGAGAACCAAGAGCGTCTATGCTCCGCGTCTGAAACCTTCAAATGCCACAGCGCGCTCACTGCGTGTCACGTTTGAGGCGCTAGTCATTTATTAAACAAAGAAAACATTGACACAGCTTCTCCTACTGCAGCAAATTAAGTTTCTGCTGTTGATATTTGGTGCCAGTTAATCAGCAAGTGACCATTTCGTCAGCTTTGACTCGTTGGATGGAAACGCTGCTTTATTCACACGTCTTTTATGCGATAATTCAGTTTTGCGCATAAAGTTCATTCGCATTTTTGGATGGAAACATAGCTAATGACACCATGAAGTTGTTTGGTATTTATTTAGTGTTGCACAAGAATAATCCTTTATTCATCAACAATGTATCATTAATGTGAAAAGGAAAAAAGTTGTTGGCATCATACTGCCCCCTAGCGTTCATTTTAATTAGAAACTGCATTCATATGTTGAAAAACATTTGTTTCACAAAAATGTAGGCTGAAGCACATATTTCAAACGAGCCTGTGTTAATGCCTAAACGAAGTCAGCTCTAGGCTTGCATTCAGTTTTACATGCTGTTTATTCATGGGAAGAATACTTACCGCCCCAGTTGATGACGATAGTAACAATGATGATGACAATCCCACCCACCAGTGACACGATGGACAGGATTTTTGCGTTCTTGCCAAGACGGCGTGCACCATCCACATTACCCTGCTGAAGGCTGTTACGAGACTGACAGAGGAAAGAGAAGTTCAGTCAATTGAGGAAATAAATCGAAGAGCAGAATCAATCATTTGAATACAATAAAGATATTTTTTTCTACGGGTGCTCCGGTTTCGCCCACAAGGCCAAAGACATGCGCTATAGGTGAATTGGGTGAGCTAAATTGTCCATAGTGTATTAGTGTGTCTGGTGTTTCCCAGTAATGGGTTGCAGCTGAATGGGCATCCGCTGTGTAAAACATGTGCTGGATAAGTTGGTGGTTTATTCTGCTGTTGTAACCCCTGATTAATAAAGGGACTAAGGCAAAAAGAAAATGAATGAATGAATTTTTAATATTAATTTTTCTTGATTTTTCCTGTTTATTAAAACTGTGTTCAATATTTTTCCACAACATATTTTTTGGGTGGAAAGTTTTTTTGTTTATCAATTTTTAGCTTTGGTACTGACTAATCTAATGTATATGCACATATAATATTGTAAAACATTAATTCATTCATTTTCTTTTCGGATTAGTCCCTTTATTAATCCGGGGTCGCCACAGCGGAATGAACCGCCAACTTATCCAGCATTTGTTTTACGCAGCAGATGCCCTTCCAGCCGCAACCCATCTCTGGGAAACATCCATACATTCTCATTCTCACACATACACTATGGACAATTTAGCTTACCCAATTCACCTGTACCGCATGTCTTTGGACTGTGGGGGATACCGGAGCACCCGGAGGAAACCCACGCGAACACGGGGAGAACATGCAAACTCCACACAGAAATGCCAACTGACCCAGCCGAGGCTTGAACCAGCGACCTTCTTGCTGTGAGGCGACAGCACTACCTACTGCACCACTGTGTCACCCATATATTGTAAAACATTCTATAGAAAATAATTTTTTACAGAATTTGAGCACTTTTAAATATACTAACATATATATTTTTTTATTTAGTAAGTATACTTTAAATATGCATTTTAATAATACATTCAAAATCCATTGTCTTGAGCAGAGCATTTTCTTGATTCTTGCATACATAAGTGAAATAACGAGCCCCCCTTATTCAGCAAATACTGTATCCAGACAGCTCCTTAACCAGCACACTCACCATGACTGAGAAGGTCAATCCCACGATGTTAATGGGCCAGACAGGGCAGAGGCAGGCTAGAATCGCCCAAACGAGAAAGTCATTGGGTTTGGATCCGTCTCCTCCAGCATCGGTGGCTGCGCTGGGCTGACGGCAGAGCGACGGTCGAGGTGACCCAGCATGACTCACTGACCCAGAGCGGCTGCTCAGCCTGGCGCGGCCGTTGGCGTGCGCGTGGTTGGGTTTGGCGTGATGCTGGCGAGGAGGGGAAGAAGCACTCGGAGAACTGTCCATAGGAGCAGAGCAAACACCATTACCTGAAAAGAGAAACATGTGAGACAACAATTACATGAGTCTACATTATAGGGCTACACAACATTGGAAAAATTCGATATTCATATTTTATTTTTTTATGATTTAAATTTTGCAACATGAATACAGTTTCACAAGATGGTTTGAATTGCTCTATTTGATGGTTTTCTGGGGAGTCGTAACATTGTTCAGGGACAGAAATTGTTTGACAGAATTGTCATAATTTTCTTTGTCTTGTTTACAGTGCAAATATCTAAAAATTCTCAGATCAAGTAAAAATGTTGTTTTGTTTTCACATTAAAAACAAAATATAAGTCAAAATTAAGAGTTATTCCCTAAAACAAGCAAAATGGTCCTTTAATGGGGTGAGTATAAAGTGTAGATAGATAATTGGACTACAAAAAAGACAAAATATTCTTAATAATATAAATAAATTAATAACTGAATAATATTATTATTTTTATTTTATTATTTTTTAAGTATTATTATTATTATTATTATTTATTTGTTTTTGGTCACATAAATTCCATATAAATACAGTTATTAAATACAATTCTATAGCTTCTGGTCAGCTATAGTCCAGAGACGACATTGCATATATTGCAATGTGACTATTCTGGATGCAAACATCAAAAAAGAGAATCTGCACACAGCAACTTTAGCTCTCAAAAACTTTAGCCTGTATATTTTTAAAGAGCAGGTCATATGGTCAGTTTAAAAATTTCTTGGTTGTTGTAACCCAAGTTGGGTCAAATATAAACAAGGACCTGCTCTTTTAGAAGAAATGCAAATTGAGATTGTAGAGGCACAGAATCTGAGTTCGTTTTGGTAGAGGGTAACCGAGCATCTGACTCATCTACTAGTTGAGAAAAAGAAAAGAGAGTGGGGGAGGGTGCCAAAGCTGTAAAAAATCTCTAAATCACTTACAGGGTCTTTTCCACTGCATTGTGCGGTTCGGTTCGGCTCACTTTTGGTGACTTTTCCACTGCATTCTTAGAACTTGATACTTTTTTACTACCAGCTTAGGTTAGGTTTCAAATGAGCTGTATCATTACCAAAACATGATGTATACACACTGCTGATTAGTGAGAGATAATCATCACTATTAATGTCTGGATTAAGAGATATAAAACCTCTATAAACGTGGATAGCTTGCAGTTTGTCACTTCTGCCTAAATGGATCAATGGTTTTATTTAACTCGCCTCATACTTCAGTTATCATCAGATTGTGACCAATCAAATGCTCTCTAGTATCTGAAATGCCCCACCCCTGTCAAGACGCTTCACATTTGTGCGCTTTTGCTCAATCACTTTCACAGGCAGAGCTGTGATAAAAAACGAAATGCTATTAGCTGTTTTTTTAAAGGGGAGGAGCTGCACTTTGTCCCACCCTCTCTTCATTTTTCGGCTGAAGTTACGTCAAACATCAATTAAAAATACACATTTCAAAACACTTCACGTGTCCATTAAGGGATCACTCGCACCAAATGCAATTACTAAAACCACTTGACGTTGCGCTCAGGATTGGGTTAAAAAAAAGTGCAGTACATAGCAAGGTCCAAGTGACATGATAGAGACACGAAATTATTTCCGTGATGTAATAACGATAATAATGGACTCATGAGAAAGAGGAAAACAAGATGTTATGATAAGCACATGAAAATTCCCCATATAACTGCTGACAAACCCACAATGAGCATCTCGTCCACCATGATATAACAGTAAATAAAACAGTTGTCGTGCCAACTTTCTACTATAAACAAAAGCTTGCAAAGGTTGTTCAGACTCAGAGCTCTTCTGATTGGTCCACTGCTTTTGGAGCTGACAGAGATGAGTTGTGCTGTTTGTGAAAGTTGACATTCTTTGTACTTCACCTGGTTGTTGCTAGATGAGATATGGTTGCATCCAGAAGGTAACAAGAATAATTTTTTAATTTCTCAAAAAAATTTATTTTATTAACGTCTACCCCTACCCCAACCCTTAACCCAGCCGACACGGCATCTTAAAAATGCGACGCTCACACGCGTGACGCTTCAAATGATGGAAGACACGAACGTAAAGGTCAAACACGTCCATCAAGTTTGTGTTTACATTGGAAAACAATAGTAAATTCATGCATTGTAAAGGAAAAACTCTTGTTTCTGCGTGAACAACCCCTTTAAAAACACCAGTCCATCAGCAGCATCTATTGTATCTGTGTTGTGGGTTGGGTGTGTCGTTAGTTTGTTTATGTCATTTTTAAGATGATTAGATTAGATTTAATTTTATTGTCATTACACATGTACAAGTACAAATAGGGCCGGATTAACTAATGGGCATTATGGGCACAGGGGCCCGTGCACACTTGGGGCCCCTATGAGAGGTTGAAAAAAAAAAATGCAGATTTTGGAGTGTCTATTTTGGCTATGTGCAAATAGCGCACCTCGTTGGAATAAGCTAGTTGAGTGATTCCTGACTATCCTTGTTTGATTAACAGAGACAACATAACTAAAGAGTGCAACTGACAGCAGCATGAGTGATGTAGCTCGTAAAGCGCATGGCAATATGTTTTGATGCGATCGATCATGAACCCGGTTCGAATTCAGCGTCTCATGAACACGTTCTTCTTTTTTTCCTACACAACTACATATCAGATTTTGCCTACTCTTCATAACGAGGAAGACAAGTAGGAATCATTAATAATAGAACTGGATTGGAGAGGTGTTATATCCAAATCATATGCATTATAAGTTTTTAGACGATATACATTAAAAATACCCTTAAATATATATTTTTAGTACTGCTTCAGTGAACTTGAACAAGTATATTAAAATCCATTAATTTTCACCTGTTTTATTAGTAATTTTATCAAAGTGTGCTTTAAATGCTTTAAAAATAAATTAAATCTTTATAGACTAGAAATATATGTACTGTATATCATTTATTTTAAAAATGCGGGCAATACATTATAGATAAATTTCATTTAAAATTATTATATTAATCTTATTTTTTAATTCAACTATAGAGGTGTGGTAGGGGGTCCTACTAGACATTGTGCCCAGGAGGCTCTGAATTCTTAATCCGGGCCTAAGTACAAAACAACGAAATGCATTTTAGGTCTAACCAGGAGTGCAATAGCAGCAAGAGCAGGATATAGGAATATGTTATGAAGTGCAATTATAAAAAACTATGGTGATATTTACAGATGGATGTACTATGATCATTATATACAGGTGGTATTAACTATGAACAGAGATTTACAATAGATGAATATATGTACAGAGTGCTATTAATAATCAGAGGTGTGCTATTAGGTATGATGTCACGACGGTTGAATGACTGGGATAATCCCACCAACTTTAAGCAGTACTAAACTGTAGTGCAAATGCAAACTGAGCTCAGAAATACTGAACCAAGCCAAGCGATACCAAACCATATCATAAAGTGCATTGGAAAAGTGGGTTTTGTTAGTCTGATTTCTGGTTTATGACCATACTCCTAAGTTCTTCTGAAGAATGTTGGTAAAAACGCAGCCATTGACATCCATAGTATTTTTTTTTTGTTTCTACCATGGATGTCAACTGCTGCTTTTCCCCAATGTTCTTCAGAAGAAATAAACTTATTAAGCTTTAGAACCACTTGAATGCAAGTAAATGGTGAGGAAATGTTCATTTTTGGGGTGAACTGTCTCTTTAAGGCCAGTTGGAAGATTAACACTGAAGCAGAATGAGGAAACAAAATGCTGAGAGCTCATTTTGCATCACAGCCTGTTCATCACAGTGGGACTAGGCTGATCATTAAAAACCCTCATAGTTTGAGTAACACTGGTTAAAATGTCTGTATATATACTTTGAATTAGATTAGAATTTGTTTGGGATTCAACAAGGATGAAATGAGGCCAATTGACAGACAGTAATGGATGTTTTGACTTTGTCTGTTGGCATTTATCAGAGCTGAACATGCTGAATCGATGCTTTTCTGCCTGTGGAATATCTAAGGAATGACATATAGTGATCTGGTGGTCTTCTTTGTTTGTATGTGTCTGATGGCCTGCACTTTAAATTGGTTTAAAATCACAGTTACAGTTTAAAAATGCTCTTGAACTTCCTATTTATCCAAAACAACAACAACAAAAGAAAATCCTGCAAATATATCATGATTTTTCCAACTGATCGTTTTCAACGGGGGAAAATTTGGTGCATTCCCAAAAATGAATATTAATAATAAATATTGTCAGGTTTGCTGTACAGATGTCCTTAAATCCAGCAGACATGGACTAATATGTGCAAAACTCTAGATTTAATGCCTTGGGGTCTTTTAAATGACTTTGGATTTTCAGGTCTACATGATCAAATACATTTTTAATTAAATTGGTTCACATTTAAAAATAGACAAACACAATGAGAAATGCTTCTGAAGAAAACAAATAGTGCTTTACTTGTTTCCATGTTCTCGTCAATGACTGTCAGGTGGTCTTTGGGCGGGGCATCCTGAATGTGGGCGGAGTCTACCACAGCAGGGGTTGGTGTCGTGGTGAGGGGCGGATCCTGTTGCTCGCTCTTGATTGGCTGAGAGGTGTTGGCGGTGATCTCCGTATCAGTGCCTGGTTGTTGACTGCTGGTCTCTTGCTCTGGTTGTTGCTGTTCTGCAGGAGCAGCAGTTGGAACGCTGGGGTCAGGGTTCTGATCCATTCCCAAGACGCTTGTGTGAACTTTTAAGTTGCCAAATCAAGCTTTTTTTGTTTTGTCCGTCTGAACTTTGGGAATTTAGTGGGTGAGAACTGTTGGATCAGAACAAATGAAAACATGTAAGGCATCATTTAAATTGATGTACAAGATGCAGTTAGATTATGAAGTCGTTTATATACAGTGCTCAGCATAAATGAATACAGCCCATTTTCATTCATTCATTTTCCTTCTGCTTAGTCTCTGTTTCAGAGGTCGCCACAGTGGAATGAACCGCCAACTATTCAAGCATATGTTTTACACAGCGAATGCCCTTCCAGCTGCAACCCGGTATTGAGAAACACCCATAAACACACATTCATACACACACTCATACTCTAGCAGGGACTCCAACCAGCGACCCTCTTGCAGTGCTAACCACTGAGCCACCGTGCTGCCCATTTTGAAAATGAATATTTGTATCCATTTCCCAATGAATTTAGGTAATACATTTTGGTTTGTCTGAACAAAACACATTTGTTAAACATAATTATTTAATCCAATAATATTTTAATCGCTCAACGTCTTTAGAAATAGAAAAATAATACATTTAAATTCAAGTGAAATATTGAAAAAAATAAATAAATACAAAATACAATATTTCAATGCAGTTTTATATATTTTTTGATTCTCTTGATTTTTGTTTTATTTATTCTTTTTTCCCTAACATATCAATTTAGGGGCAGTAATTTTTAGACCATTAATATATGCTTTTATTTGTTATATAAGCTCGAGATTGGTTTCAGTACTGACTAATCTAATGTATATGCACAAATCTAATATTTTACAACATCTTATAGAAAATATTAATTCAAAAGATAGATTTGTGACGGGTATACTCATATGCTGAGCATTGTAGAATGGGAATCTACATCATGGTGAGTTGCGTTCAGTTATTTCCAGCAATAATAATAATATTAATAAAGAAAAGCATTTTGCTGTTATACAAATATAAACAAAACAACAACCACATGTGTTTAATTTTGTTCCGCTAGTTATATGTTTTAGGCCTTCGTAAATGCCAGTAGCAATTGACTTTTTATTTATTATATAATTAAATTTTTAAAAATCCATCTGAATATTGGATGGCCTGAGGGTGAGTAAACTAACATGTTCATTTTTTTGGTGAACAAACCTTTTTGGCATCTATTTAGCATTTTGGAATAATTTCTGAAGCAGAAAAACACTGTAAAAACAAAATCTTGCTGACTTAATTGATTAACTTGAATCAAATGAACATTTTTAGTCATCTCAACTTACATCAATCAAATGGACTAAAAATATTTATTTATTTATTTATTTAATATACACTACCGGTCAAAAGTTTGGGGTCAGTTTTTTTCTCATGTTTTTTCTAGAAAATTCTTCTGTTCATCAAAGCAACATTTATAAAATGTAAAAAAATGTTTAATTGTTAAATATTTATAAAAAAAATTAAATAATGTAGTTTCAAATAAAATTATTACTCCTGTCACTCCAGTACTGCTTTTATTACTATTACTATTGATAACAACAACTACAACAACAACAACAACAACAACAACAATAATAATAATAATAATAATAGTAATAATAATAATAATAATAATAATAATAATAATAATAATGTTAGAGTGATTTCTGAAGGATCATGTGACTCTGAAGACTGGAGTAATGAAGCTGAAAATTCATGTTTAAAACCACTGGAATAAATGATTAATTTCAATTATAATCTACTTTTGAGCAGTTATTTTTATACTGCAATAACGTTTCACAATTTTACTATTTGTACTGTATTTTTGATTAAATAAATGCAGCCTTGGTGAGCAGGAGAAGCTTATTTTTAAAACATTCAATAATCGTACTGACCCCGGTAGTGTATATTAATAAAAATGTATATTATACTTTGTATAACTTAGTTGAAACCTAATTAAAATGATTTTTTTACATGTTTTACAGTACACATGAGACTGAAAGATCAAAAGAGTAACTGAAAGAATAAACTAATTCCATTTGGATTTTTTTTTTTCAGTTTTTTTTTTATTTAACACATTTTGATTGGGTGTGCACAAGAAACTTCCCGTTAACTTTTGAACTGTACTGTAATTTACATGTTATGTGAAAAATATTCTATATTTCAGTGTGGTGATGTCATTGGCCCTTGAACGTTTCCTGCTTGTCGTCAAACTATTTAATAACTGTAAGACAGGGTTGTCCACGCTCGGTCCAGGAGGGCCAGTGTCCTGGAGAGTTTAGCTCCAGCCCTAATCAAACACACCTGAAGCAGCTCTTCAAGCTCTTACTAGAGATACTAGAAACCTCCTGGCAGGTGTGTTGGAGCAGGTTGGAGCTAAACTCAGCAGGACACCGGCCCTCCATGACCGAGTTTGGACACCCCTGCTGTAATAAGAGGCAATTCAATCATAACAACATTAAAACTGCTATCATTCATTCATTCATTCATTCATTCATTCATTTTCTTTTCAGCTTAGTCTCTTTATTAATCAGGGGTCATGAACCACCAACTTATCCTGCATATGTTTTATGCAGTGTTTGATGCTGCAACCCATCACTGGAAAACATCCATACACACTCATTCACACACATACACTACGGCCAATTTAGCTTACCCACTTCACCTAAGCACATATCTTTGGACTTGTGGGGAAAACCGGAGCACCCGAAGGAAACCCACGCACTGTGCCACCGCACCGCCAACTGCTATCATAACATAATTTATAAATATGTGGACCTTTTTGAATTCTACGAAGCTACGGAAATTAAAAATGTAAAACAGGAAATACATTAAGACTATTGGTATTGTTTACATCCCTCTAAATGGTCACATGCAAATAGCTGAGACTAGAAATACCATTTAAGGTTCTTCTTAAAATCTCACGAGTGTTCTCATGTAATATCTACTTCAAATAGAATTGCAAACTAACCTGTCCACCACAGAAAAAGCAGATAATCACAGCCCTAAGGCACAGTTTGAACTAATATTATTATATTTAAAAACAACAGCACACTATTTTTAATTGAGCTATACAAAGAGACTGTGTTAACAGCAAATCAAACAGCTGAATTGTTGCTATTATATAGGATTAAACCTAAATCTACATGAAGCTGCTATCGATTTTAACACAATAATGTGTAAAGTAATTCACTTTATTTACTGTTTACAGCATAATTTACCATGCTGCCGCCTTTTTGGTTCTTCAAATGAGCTGTAACCAAAGATGCTGTTTTTTTTTCATCTCAGTCTGCACCTGTTCACCTGCCTACATGTATCTCCTTCAGAGCACGAGTCCATTCTGTGATCACATACAGGGACAGAAATGAAATAATGAAGCACCACATCCAGATTTATTGGTGTACTATCCTCATCTCCCTTCAGATCTTAAACATGACAGATTTTATAGAAGAACAACAGTACATATCAAACTAGGCGTTGTATATTTGGTGTCAATGAAACAGCATCAGTCAGTCACACCCAAGATTATTTACATTTCATTCAAATCTTAAAATAAAAACCCCTGAACATATTCATAATTTCAGACGGATCTATTGCATTTATCACATGAAGTACATGCTGTGCTTTAAAGTCCACACGACCACCGGTGTCTGTGACAAAAACAAAGAGCATCAAATGACACACCCATATCTGCAACTATAAAACCTTTTCTGATTTATGACAGGCAAACACATAATAAACAGTGCACATGACTCGTGCTGCGTTTAACATAACGCTCTGATCGATTGGATCATCAATCAATCTCACATCAATGACTTTCCCCTTTCATCCGTCTCACTCTTTGAAAATGAAAGAGGTAGCAGTCTGGAGACAAGCAGACAACACACACACACACACACATATGGGACGCGCGCCTTTTACATGCGCGTGCCAAATGGCCATATCATAATTCAGTGGAAATACTGTTTATAAAGCGCACGCACACATACAGAACACAGCAGTCAGAAAGTGACACACCCACATCAAGCAAATGCTGCGAGAATCAAAATGCGCGGAATTCAACTACAACAGCAAGCATGCAGATCTGAAGTCAACTCACCTTAATCCAGTGCCAAAATCATCACGATCCTTCTCATTTTGAATTGAAATAAACCCGCTGGCATTTGAAAGTTCAATATGTGCTGCAGAATTGAGATTTACCAGAGTAAAGTATTTATTTATTCTATCTTACACTAGTGTTTTTTGTACCAGTACAATATAAACGTGGGCTGGTCTTCTGCGTGTGATCCACTGCGGTTCTGTTTCACACTCGCGCCCGCTGTTCTTCTCCCTCGCTGCGCGAACCTGTGTGCGCGTGCACGCGACTCGGTGCTGAGCGCGTTTTTTTTGTTTGTTTTTTTTTGAGATTTTCTTGTTACCAGAAAGCTCTGGATAACGGTGATGAATCATCCCAGTGACTCGAATCATTTGAGTCGGTTGAATAAAATGACTGAAGTGATTCTTTCTGCACGTATGTATACTGTAGGCTATACAGTCAAGCCTGGTATTATTAATACTCCTGGCAAAATCGTAAAGTTGCTTTTATTCAACCTGCAAGTTTTTTGGGCTGGAAATACGACATGTGACGTAAAAGAGGCGTCACTGTGAAAAAAATCTCAGCTTTTATTTACATTTGAACAAAAAGTGGCCTCCATAGCCTTCTCATTAATGTATAGAAACGCCTTTATTGGCTATTACAGCAATCCAACACTTGCTATAGTTAGTATTTTAATTCATTCACTCATTCATTTTCTTTTCGGCTTAGTCCCTTTATTAATCCGGGGTCGCCACAGCGGCATGAACTGCCAACTTATCCAGCATTTGTTTTACGCAGCGGATGCCCTTCCAGCTGCAACCCATCTCTGGGAAATATCCATACACACTCGTTCGCACTCATACACTACGGACAATTTAGCTTATTCAGCCACAGGGAAAACATGCAAACCACACAGAAATGCCAACTGACCCAGCCGAGGCTCGAACCAGCGACCTTCTTGCTGTGAGGTGAACGTGCTACTCACTACGCCACCGTGGCGCTAGTATTTTAATGGTATTTTTTGGTTGGAGGGTTGGAGGGTCTCCTTGTCATTATGATCTTTAGCTCCCTCCAAAGATTCTCAATTGAATATAAGTCAGGACTCTGGCCGGGCCACTGCAAAATGTTAATGTATTTGTCTGCAAGCCATGTTTTTACCACTTTTGCTTGGTGTTTTGGATTGTTGTCATGCTGAAATGTCCACTGGTGCCCAAAACACCAGAATTTAGTTTTCTTGCTCCCTTTTTCATGGTGCCATTTACTGTAATTAGACTCCCTGGTCCACCGGCTGCAAAACAATCACCAAAGCAATTGGTGCCCCATTTTGTTTGACAGTGGGGATGGTGTTCTTAGGGTTGAAGGCTTTTCCTCTTTTATGCCAAATGAAGGCTACATCATTGTGGTGAAACAATTCAATTTTTGCTTCATCTGCATCATTACCATAAAACAGAAGATTTTTTTTTGTCCAGATGAACATTTGCAAAGATCAAGTGGGCTTTTACGTGCCTTCTCTGGAGTAGTGGTGTCCTCCTTGGTCTGTCCATGGAACCGCTTATGTGCAGTGTTTGTTGGACTATCTGCCTTGAGATGTTGCCACCAGAGCCCAGATTCATCAGGACAGCCTTGGTGGTGATACTTGGATTCTTTTTTACCTCTCTCACTATCAGCACAGGTGTCACTTTTGGATTCCGACCACACCCTCTGAGATTTTTCACAGTGTAAAACGTCTTATTTGTTAATAATACTTTACACTGGAACTTCAAAACATTTACATATGTTCTTAGCGCTTTCCTGACTTGTGAGCAGCCAAAAAGCCACAGGTCCTCACTGAGCTCTTTTGTTTGAGTCATGACTGTCCACAAGCTAAGCTGAGAGCTTCTGTTTTTCACCTGTTGAGTTGATTAAATAGTTTTTTTTCATAATGGATCAGGGTAATTGGGATGCTTTAGAACAGCTTGGACTATTTGGAATTGTAGAACTTTTTCCTAGAAAATAGTAGAAAATTTTCCTATGACAGTTGTTGGTAAGTACATTTGTATTTTTATTAAAGAGATAAAGTTAAAATACTGCCGTCATCCTCCACTTACCAACCTGTTTGAGTTTCTTTTTTCTGTTGAACACAAACGTTGCTCATACTACGTATCAATAATGTTTTTTCATCCTTCAGTATATCATAAAAATGATGTGTTTAAAGTGCTTGGACCCTTAATAAAAGTTTAGAACCACTGGAGTGTAAATCAGGGGTGTAGTAGTTCAGTTCAATAGACATCTGAAGCTCACAAAATGCACTACGCATTTTTTTGAGTCCTTATTTGAGGTGGAAGTTTATTCTGATAGACATTTGAAGATGACAAGATGTGCCACCCCCTTTTTGTTTTACCAGGGCCGAGTTTGGGCACCCCTGGTGTAAATGAAAATGTAATTTTTGGTGAACTGTCCCTTTAAGGACAATAGTTTTCTTAGTCATGAACTAATTAGTGTTTAAGAAATCGTTTGACTTAATAACTCGTGAATCACCGGTGATGTGTACAGGCAAAAGTAAACATCAGAGATAGACGTCTTATTAGGAAAACTCAGTTGGCAGCCTAGTTCATTAATTAATTGAGTCAAGCGCTTCACCACTGAGATCATCGGTTTAACAGCGCCATGTTGTGGCCAAACACTGAAATACAGGCAAAACCCGAGGGCTGCGAAGTATTTCTAGAAACAATATCAACAAACTGCACCAAGTCAAGTAACACCCAATGTATTAAGTGTGTAAGTATGTGTAAGTATCTGTATAAATAAGTGTATTGGTGGCACTGGAATAAGGCATCCTTGGCTATTGTCCTCAAACAAGTCAACATGTTTAACCATGTTGTCAATACAACAGTGTACTAGTCAGTGTTTTGTAGTTTAAAGTTCTGATGATATAGTAAATTAATTTCAGATGCTATTAGGTCATGCTATTTTAGAGGTCTACTTGATTATTGGTCAATCCGATGATTTATAATCTCCTGACTCCTATACTTTATGAAATGTATACACTGTTGATCAATTCAGGATGTTATTTACACATAAATATAGTACGTCTAATAGAAATGTGTAAAAAGATGACAGATTTTGACAACTGGTTTTACCATGCACTTATGCCCATATGTTAAAGGGGTCTATTCAACCATTACAAAAGATTTCGATTAACATGCCAAACGCAATAGATAATGGAGGAAATTGAGGGAAATTGAAATCAGTTGCATGAACATGAAGCATCTGCAATATGAAATACTTTAGAAATGACTTCTATGATGGTTTATTTGATGCTTCAGAAGGCATTATTAGACACATTATAGTGGTTTATTGTTGTAAGAAGCAGTGTAACACAAGAAGCTCTTTGGGTTCGACTGAATGGTTCAAAAGGCACATTTTAACATGAAACATTTAACACAAGATATTGCTAATGAACGCGTGTCACTAAACAGAAACAATGAAAAATGATCACAGCGTTTGAAAGTTAGTTCATGTTATACATAGGATAATATGGGTGCTGGGTCACAGTGGCTTTATTGCAATAGCTGTTAGCAGTGAAAACTAGATTAACAGGACAGTTTTTATTTCTGCATATCATGTGAAATAAGGCCTCTTAACCTCCGTCTCTCCTATTTTTTTATTTTTTTATTCATCTTTGTCTTTGCCTTGCAGAGACCCCAGTAGGCCATTGGCAGTGGTGAAGAGGTTAATGGGAGAGGAGCCGTCTGTGATAAGAGTAGACTTCAGACCCAAAGACTGCAGGAGCTTCACCTGGAAGACAAAACGGTACATGTTTATACACCATTTCTATGTGGTGATGTCATTGGCCCATGAACATTTCCTGCTCGTTGTCAAATTACTTCATAACTGTAATAAGAGACAATGCAATGATAACTTTACGTTAAAACACCTAAGATTATTTAACTATATTTGGACTTTTCTGGATTCTTGGAAGGTCTGGAAATTAAAAAATACATTAAGATCATTGTTATTATTTACATGCCTCAAAATGGTCTATAATTATCTTTAAAAGTGGCACAGAAACGAAACCTGAAGTGATGTAAAATAAATATATAAATCTATATATATTTTTAAATTACAAAAGTAAATAAATAAATATAAATGCATTTACATTTATTATAAAATTGTCTGAACTATTCCTCCTAAAATAAGTAGTACAATTTTAGATATAAATACAAGTTGTGTCAAAATCAAATGCTATTTATAATGATATAACCTATATAAAGAACATATATAACAAGAAATAAATAGAATATACCGACCCAATTTGTAGCCTAAATAACTTTTTCGATTCCTAATTAAGGCTTTTTCAGAAATAATTAGTACTTTTTTCACATTTGAGAAATTGAACATCAGAAATAATATATAACATCAGAACAAATAATATATCACAACATCAGAACAAATAATATATAACACATTTTATAATGACTTTATAATAAATTTGTAGCCTACAGTTAATTAAAAATATAGTTTAATTCTGCATACAGGCAGGCAGATGAAGCCAGAATATTAATGCAGTCTGCTAAATTGCATGTCATGCACGTGCACAATGCAAATCAAATGTGTTTCATGCACAAGAGGATGCATTTTATTTTAAAAAAGGTCTTGCATTGCTTACTTCTGTTTAATATGTAATTTAGTGCATTGCATTAATATTCTGGCTTCATCTGCATGAGTTTAACAATCTATAGGCTACAAATTTGCTCAGTTTTGGTTGTTTATTTATTGTGTTGATGAATTTATCAAATCTGAAAAAAAAATCTGTTTTAAAAATGATTTCTGAAGTAGCCTTAATTAAGAAACGAAAAATAAATTACAGTGAAATTAATGATTAAATTAAACGTCTGCATAATGATTTAGGGCCTAATGTAATGTATTTAAATTCATTCTTGAGAGTATAGTGCTATTTGCATGTTCATCTGCTTGAATGTATAGCAAAGTTTATTATTAACTAAGTATGGAATCCAGTCATAATATAAAGTCCACTAGTCTATTTGGCCTTCGAAAGCCTTTATATAACATTTTTATGCATGTAGGCAAGATGTTTTTGTCTTGAACTGACTGGCGTCCTTTGGGTTGCCATGACAACAATGCTCCTTAGAGCGCAACTGTTTCAACTTTCATTTACATTGAATCAAATCAACATTGTATCGCCTTAGATACTAGGGACTGAGGCAAGTAAGACGAGGCGTATTTTAGGTCTGCCAAGATCTGAGTTCTGCACAAACACTGAATTCTGAGCAGACAGTGATCTGTTTTAACACCGTCTTAACTCATCTGTGTCAAGATGATCATTTAACCCAGTGTTCAGAGGACCACCAGCTCTGCACATTTTCCTTACCCAAACACACCTGATTCAGATCATTAGCTAAAGATCTGTAATGGGTGTCACAGACAAAGCAGACATCCAAAACCATGCAGTGTTGGAACATGGTTGAGAAACACTGATTTAACCAATTGAAAAGCAGCAGAATCCATTCACACTCATACAAAAATGCTCATATGAGAACTTCTGTGATGTAAAGACTCTATAGAAGGAATTAAGTTATTATCCCAGGCACTCACCTGTAGTTCGGGCCCGGCTCTGGCCATTTCCTTCAGGGTTTCAGTGCCCAGGTTATCCATCAAATGCTTGAAGCGCTGACTCTCGATGTCCGCCAGCTTCTGCTGCTTCTCCACATCCAGATGGTCTATCTGCTTCTTGTAGCTCAGCTCTTGCTCGCGAGCCTTACACAGACGCGCCAGCTCAGAGTCCTGACACACACAGAGAATAGTCAATATCTCATAATATTCAATTCATCTTTATTTCTATAGCACTTTTACAATGTAGATTATGTCAAAGCAGCTTTAACATAGAAGTTCTAGTAAACTGAAACTGCGTCAGTCCAGTTTTCAGAGTTGAGTTTAGTTTAATTTGCACTGCTGAAAGTCCAAACACTGGAGAGCAAACCCATTGATGTGTAGAAACAAGCCCCAAATCAAGCAAGCCAGTGGCAAGTAACAAAAAACTTTAATATCAATACTAATATCAGTGTTCCCACAGGTCACAGAATTTATGGAATGTCACAGAATTTTAAAAGGTCCATTCCAAACGTTAAAGGAAATTCTTTTTGTCCTGGTCATGGAATATCAGGGATTTTTGCCTGTTCCTTTAAATTTTAGTTTCCATTTATGAAAATGTGCATATTCTATACTGTGTTTTTTATATCATGCTTTTTGACGCCCTTTTGTTATGGTTATAGACTATTTTTAAGCTCCATTTAATTCCTTTGATGCTCATCAACTGGTAATCACTTCAGTCATCAGACTGTACCTGTAAACTAGATATCAGCATAATACACATTTTAAAAGCTTTGTCTTCAAAATACCCACTTAGAAGACTGGGTGTTAAAAAGTCAGATGAGAAAAAAGACAGAAAAGCTCAATGTAAAGTTTGTAAAACTACTATTGTATTAAGTTATGTAATGTGAGAGATTCATTTATTTTATTTATTTTTATTTTTTTAATATGAGGTAAATGCACCCTTTTCACAAAACTGTTATGTTTACTGGTCATTATTATCTTAAATCCTTTAAAGTTTTTAGTATTCAAATAAAAAAAACATATAAACGTATGTATATTTAGATGTAATTATGTATGTATTCTATCATCTTTGCATCAGATTACAAAAAATGAATTACAGCTAACGCAAGGCATTTCTAATGCAGTGTATATGGGGAGGACTCTTCTGGCTGCTGTTACTCTCACACTATTTATTTCCTTTTTCTGAAAGTCTTGATATCTCCATCATAGGGTTTTTTTTTTTTAATTATTTCAGCAAATAAGATTGTAAGAAAAATAATTTGTTGTACTCTCTCATTCACTGCACTCTAAGTTTACCTAACTATGAAGACTACTGGGAAACCCGGAAATGTGAAAAGTGTGTATCATCTAATTGTTGTTAGTGACTATTAAAGTAATTACATTTAAATTAAATTAAAGTCATGTAAAATGAATTTCAAGCAAAAAAGAATCATTAGATTTCAGCTTTTTAGTCGGAAGAAAAGTCCATTTTCGCCTTCATTTCTCTAAAACTAGATTAAGTAAAATATTTCCCTCAGTATCTCCTAAATGTGACAGATGTGGTGGGGCAGAGGGGACTCTGGCACATTTATTTTGGTTTTGTCCTGTTCTTTATGAGTTCTGGTCCAACATTTTTGAATTGTTTTCCAGTGCTTATGGAACCAATATCCAACCTGACTACAATTTGGCTATTTTTGGTTATTCTAATATAATGGACACCTTTCAGTCAACCCAACAGCAAGCCCTGATGGTTGGCATGATTACAGCTAAAAAGATGATTTTACTTAATTGGAAATCTCCAAAGGTTCCCTGTTTTAAGAGATGGTTGAATGAATTGCTTTATGTCATTCAAATGGAACAACTACGTCTTGAAACGTCACAGAAAAAAGCTGAAACCATATGGGGACCTATCTTAAGACTCTTGGGAATCTAGCATTTTACATTTGTAAATTTTCATCTCTAACCTATGTATTCATGACACTGGCTTTGTAAAAACGTGAATACTGTCATCTTTTTTAGATTTTTATTTAATACATATGTTCTGTGCATACTGTATATGTATGTATATATATTTATTTGGTAACTAAGACGATCCCTCCTGTTATATTTTTTTTCTTTCTTTCTTTTTTTTTTTTAATGGGTGTTGTACCGTTTAAAAAATATATATATATATTGTAAATGTTAAATAAAACAAAATATCACAAAAAAAAGAAGAACAGTCAATTTGATATTTGGCTTAAAGTGGGAACCCTGTAATATATAAATATGAGAAATGTCTGATGACTTACAGCCTCAATTTTCTGAGCCTCTGCTTTGAGTTTGGCCTCTTCGACCGCTGCTTCTCCTTGAATACGAGCTGCTTCGGCTCTAGATTGTGCCTCAGCCTTCGCTGCTCCTGTACTCTCCACCGCAGCACTAGAACGCACACAGGCATCAATTATTATTGACCATGGACATGTTAGACTTTAGCATAGCATTGATCTCTGTGGTCAGCTTACCTCTGAGCCTCAAGCTCCAGCAGCTCCTTTCTTGCTTTCTCTGCCTCCGCCTGGTCTGTGATCTTCTGCCTCTCCAGGCGACCCCGAGCCTCCTGCTCCAGACGCTCTGCCTCATGTCTGAAAGAAAGACAATGAGTATAAAACACATATAATAGGAGAAGCTTGAGTCTTCCTCGAAAAGCAGGTTGTATGGGGTTTGGAAAATATCTTTTTTGGAGTTTGTAACAAAAAAAAAAAAAGGGCATGATAAATAATAATTATTATATTATTATCTCTCACAAGAAAAAGTTGGTTCTGAATGACCTTAGTGCAGGGGTATCCAAACTCAGACCTGGAGGGCCGGTGTCCTGCAGATTTTAGCTCCAACTTGCCTCAATACACCTGCAAGGATGTTTCTAGAAAGCCTAGTAAGAGCTGTGGACACCCCTGCCTTAGGGAGTCTGGAGTCGATATATTTTTGAATCGTTTGCTACTGATCTACACCAACACTAACTTAACATGTATTAGTTTTTTTTAAAGCCTATTCTTATATATTTTAGGTATATGTGCAATATATGAATGCACATATGAGTGAACTTGTATCTATCTGCATTTGCTAATGTATGCATATATAATAATATGGTGTAAAACGGATTAAGAATGTGCATAATGTAACACAGAGCAATGGTGCAGTGACAATTTGCTTAATTTTTTAAATCTTTGTGAAATTGTTGTTTTATTGAGTTAAACATCACTTAATAAGATCTGAAAACAGTTATATTTGCATGATTCCACATTTCGAGGGCATTAGATGGGCATTTCGAGATAGGATAGATACATAAAGACCAATCAAAAGTTGGCCAGCAGACTAATCAGAGCCGAGTTAGCTTATGGAAAGATTTATAGATGGGTTTGCCTTAATCAGTGAGGGACATAAGAAATTACTTTAGACTTACTATATATATTTTGTGCATATATATTACATGTTTAGTTGTGTGATGTAACAACATCCAAAACATCAATGATAGACAAAGTTTTTGGAGTCACAAAGTGTCTCTTTTTTACGCTTGCCATTGCATTTTGTCTGAATGCAAACATTTTTAAAAATGCAAAGTATTATTTTAACTTTATCTAGAGAATTGTACAAAAGAAGATACCTATCAGACTTTATCTACCTCCGAAAATCGTGAACTATTGTCGTATTTCACCCCCTAGTGGCAGTTGCACAGAACTTTTGAATTACCCTCCACTTATTCATCATAATATGTATACATACAGTATATTGTCTATATATTGCAAAGTGTAGGTTTTTAGTGCTACTTCATGGTTGTACAATTATGCATAGCCTCCCATTTTACAAAAATAATATTAATAAAGAAATTTCAGTGCAAAAATATAGGTAAATGAGTTTTTTTGACTGATCTGTTTTAATAAAAAAAAATACACACACATTAATAGTATACAAAAATAGACCACATCTGATCAGACACTCTGAAACAGTCTAGTTGCAATTTCAGAATTCAGTTTCAATGCAAAAATTCCACAAACACACATAATTCCAACAGAACTACTCTGTATCGTAAACGAATGATTTACTGACCTAATAGATGAACTATTATCTATAATAAAAAATAAGACATAAGGGTTTGAGTTTAAGTAAATAATTGTAAAAATACCAATTCTAAGAACAGACTGAAGAAAAAAATTGACAGAGCAAAAAAATTGAGTTGAGGTGGTTTGTTTGTACCGTGCGGCAGCCTCCTGTGAGTTAGTGGTGATCTCAATGGCGAGCTGCACACTCTTCTGCAAGGCATCCCGGGTGCGCTGGTCCACCGGCTCCACAGACTGAATGTCCACACTGCTGATGACCAACCCGTTCTGACCGAAGCGCAGACTGGACCGCACCGCGAGCTTCTCATCGAAACCAAACACAGCTGAACAGATGATCCTGTTGGAGTTCTTTTGACAAAGATCAATAAGACAACTGAGCCTGATCATATCCTCATCATCATCCGTTCATTCTTAGATCCATCTCATTGACACACATGCAGTCTTCTTAACAAGTACATCACAAATAAACACGCAATACATTTTTGGATTAAAGGGATAGTTCAATTCTGTCATTAATTAGTTCCCTTTATGTCATTCTAATCCTCTGAGACCTTCGTTCATCTAGATCAGTGTTTCCCTACCATGTTCCTGGAGATACAGCAACAGTACATATTTTGGATATCTCCCTTATCTCTCCCATTCATTTCAGGTTTTGGAGTCTCTTCTGATGTTCTGATGAGTTGATTCAGGTGTGTTTGATTATAGAGAGGTTGAAAACGTGTACTGTTGGTGTGTCTTCAGGAACAGGGTTGGGAAACACTGATCTAGATATCATCATGATACTTTAGATGAAATCTGGGAGCTCCCTTACCCTCCATAATCAGCAAGGAAAATAATAGGAAACAATTACATTGACAAAACAGTTCATGTGACTTCAGCTCTAATCGCTTGTGAGATTTTCTCTCTAGTTGAATGTAAATAAAACAAAAGACATGGTGACAGATTATAGGAAGACTTCTCCTACCCCCAGCATGACAATTATTCAAGGTTTGGACATCTTTTTCTTGAGATCTTTTCGGGTTTGTACTTCTATGATGACAGTGTTTTATATGGAAGCGTGTTTCCTCCACTGAATGATTAAAATACTAATAAATACTAATATTAAAATACTAATAACTTTTAACAATAATAATAATAATAATAATAATGATTTTAAAAAATGTAAATGTTTTTTATAAAGTCAGAATTCCGTGTTATTATGTCAGAATTTCGAGTTATTAAGTCGGAATTCCAAGTTAAGTCACAATTCCGAGTTATAAGGTCTGAATTCTGAGTTATTAAGTTGTAATTCCTAGTTATAAAGTCAGAATTCTGAGTTATTAAGTTGTAATTCCGAGTTACAAAGTCCGAATTCTGAGTTTTAAAGTCAGAATTGCAAGTTATTAAGTCAGAATTCTGAGTAAAAAATCGCAATTTTGAGTTATAAAGTCACAATTCTGAGTGGCGGAAATGGGCTTCCATAGTTTTACGAACAATTTATTGAATATGTTTTATCTTTCTGCACTGTAGCAGAAATAGCCGAAGCAGCTCATATTCAAGAAGAAGCAGCAGTCGAAGAGGCCAAACTCAAAGCTCAGAAAATTGAGGCTGTAAGTCATCTGACCTTTCTCAAATTGATACATTCCCAGGGTTCCCACTTTAAAGTCTGTCAAATAAGAACAGGTTGAGTAGCCTTGTGAAGGTGGCAGGCAAGATCATTTGTTTTAACCAAACTGCTCCAAAGGTAATTTATTGTAATTATGTCTTAAAGAGAGCACATTGTATCTTATGCACCCCGGATCATCCATTGTATTCTGCGTTTCAGCTGCTGCCATGAGAACTTGTTTTAGAGCTCCTATATGCAGGACAAACAGAATTAGAAATTCCTTTATTATGGTGGCCATTAGGTCATTAAATGAGTCCAGCAGGGAGGGAGATGCATCTAAAATGGATTTATTATATGTTTTATGGTAATAATTTGGTAATAAGTATGATAATAATATATGGAACTTTGTCTGTGTTATGGCACCTTGCAGCAATTTTAGTTTCCCTAAACGGAATAATAGAGTCGAGTATGAGTCTGACCCTTAGTAACCACACATCCTGATGAGGAAGAGAAGATATTGGTAAAGAAAGTTGTTTTCACATTTTTGTGCAACACAAAGAGCTTTTATGAGCTTCACATAATAGTTAAACCACTGAAGTCACATGGACAATGGTTTTGGTTTCCTTTCTGAACTCTCGGGACTAGGCATGGGCCGGTATAATATTCTGACGGTATGATAACCTTGGATAAAAATATCACGGTTTCACGGTATGACGGTATTGAGATTACTGCTCTAAAATATATATTTTTTAAATGTCTGGCTAAAAAACTAAAACTTTTTTATTTTGAGAAACAAGAGAGAAAAGGAAAGAAAGAAAAAAAAATTATAAAAAACATGAAAATAAAATAATAATGTTTACTTTCTTATTTTCAGATAATGAAATTAAATTTAAATAATAACTAAATTCTTGCAAAAAAAGCAGGAAAACACTTAAAGTATTTTAGAGCAGTGAACATGTCAGGCTAAATACTGTAATTAAAATTAATCATTGCCTTCAATAGTTTCAATAACACAGATTTCTTTACAATTTAAAACGGCATCTTTGGATGTCTTTGGAAATACTGTTGTCCTAAAAACAAACAAACAAACAAACATACAAAAAAAAACATAACTAAAAAAATCTTACACATACCGTAGCAATGGTATTGCAGAAAATGTTGAAAACTTTGACTTTTTCAAATCGCGGTATACCTCGAAAACGGTTATCGTCCCACACCTACTCGGGACTGTTGTTGTCTATGAAGTAGCTCTCAGATTTAATCTAAAATATCTACATTTCTGCTTTGTAGATGTATGAAGGTCTCAGGGATTTGAAACAACATGAAGGTGAGTAATTAATAACAGGATATTCATTATTGGTTGAAGTAACCTATATACCACTTTTTAAATTCATTATAGACTTGGCAAGGGCTACTTACATCAAAATAACAGTGAAAAAGGTAATAATGTGAAATTATACTTATTATCTAATGATTAATTTATATGTTAGTATGTGTTACTAGTACACTTAATAGAAAGTCGATCCAAGAAATCTTCCTGTTGAACATAGTGTGAAATTGAATTGTGGTTGACTTTGGCACTAAACCTATAGGGCGGACAAGCAATCAGAGCAATGAATGCAGAAAGGTGTGTCGCATACCTTGTGGAAGTCATCAAACTGCACGGAAGCGACTGCTCCTCTGATTCTGGAGGCGATGGCCTTGCATGCGTCGCCCACAAAGTCTGGCACTGAGAACAGAGCCGCAGCCTTGGCCGCATCAGCCGGCTGCTTGATATCAAAGTGCCTGATAGGACACCAAGAAGGAGAGGTCAATGTGTAGATTTTGAAATCTATTTTACTCTTCAAAACGTTTCTAAAATACCTTTGGATCACATTCACATAACGTACCAGTTGTAGGAGAGCTGCAGCTGCAGGCGGGCATGATCAGCCGTCTCAATGGTAATGATGTCAGTGCAGAAGTCTGGGCCGAGCAGCAGACAGATGGTTTTGATGACATTGGGACGTTTGGGTTTGTCTCCAGAAAGGGAGAGAACTGTAAACTGCTCGTCAGGACCCAGCATCACCATTTCAGGTCCAAACATCACCCTGACAAAGTACAAAACAAAATGCGATTTACAAAATCAAAAAGATAACATTTGAGCTACAGTTTTAGTTTTTAACTAATAATATGCTTGTTACAGGTCCAAACACTCCACCCGATGCCAAAGGTGGTACAAATATACACTCACAATAACACTGAATTGTCAGGGCTCTGCTTTTTTCAGTAGTTTGTGTAAAACATTTGCATGCCTCGTTGAGGCAATATCATGTTATTTCAGTATGAAAAGGATCATTGCATTCTGACCAAAACACTATGCAGTGATGGGCCAGTTCAACAAACTGTTAAACTGTTTAGTTCTCAGATATGATCTATTTTGAATTTAAAATGATGCGTTTTAGCAATAATGGATTATCATAAAAATCACGCTCACTGTTAAACTTCCATCTATAAACTTAAACATCTATGTAAATACATACTAGGAGTCTAATTTGACTTAAATTTAGGCTATATGTTGATATAAACACCTATTTTACAAGTAGAATTGTCTATTGATTGGTTCGACCTGCCAGTTTCAGACTGCTGACTGAATATTTTCCCACATCCCTTTTGAGTGGGATCATGAATTGACAATGGTATGAATTATAGAATAGAGTAGAATAGAATAGCTTCATTGTCATTGGAACATGTATGAAGTCCAATAAAATTGGTGCTTTTACACATGAGATACATGTGTAAAAGATACACTTATTACATGAGATACACAAATAAAATGTTAAACAGTTACGCATATGGCAACTTGTGGAAATTTAAATGTACATATATTTAAATATAAATGTATGCATATTGCTCAAGAAAATATACTTTCACTACATTATAGGGGGTCTCACTTTCATTCCTTCATTTTCCTTCGTCTTAGTCCCTTATTTATCATGGGTTGCCACAGCGGAATGAACCGCCAACTATTCCGGTATATGTTTTATGCCCTTCCAGCCACAACCCAGTACTGGGAAATATAGGGGTCTATATTTATAGAAATAATAATTTATAAATAATAATAACTTAATAATAATAATAATAATAATATTTAAGATAAAGATCAAATCAAACTATTTTGCACTAATTAAACATGCAGACCCCCCCACACATAACTTGTCCTTCAGCGGGGATCAAGTGTCACACCGCCGTGATTCACACCCTATGCTGCTATTGAACATCCTGATTGTAATGTTTGTATCCGTACCAAAATTTCAAATAGTCAGAAAGCGATTCATCATTTAAAAATGAACGCCCAGAAACTGTACTCTGTATTCCAGAAACTGAATAAAAATTATTTCACTTTAAAGTGTGAAATGACCTTACAGTGTTCATAAACAATAAAGTTATATGACCTTTTCTCTATTTAACTGGGTAGAGACCTGACCCAGAAACAATATTTCCAAAATTGAACATGCAATTGTGAACAAAGTCTTAAGATGTTATTACCTGGCTTTCTTCTCTCTGTAGTCGTACACCTGTACGGTGGCATTGTGTGGGATACGATAAGACACCACTCTGGTTTTATCCCTTTCTGCCTGGCCAAAGCCCCTTCCTCGGTCAGAACGGTCAGCCAGTGGATCACGGGACTGCGCCAGAAGTGACTCCACATTGGCCGGAAGCTCTTTCTCCCACAATTCCTCATCCTGTGTCAGCATGTAAGTCTGGCCAATCACAGCACGCACCTGACAAGCAGACATAGAGTCAGCTGAGATACAAAGCACATTCATTGCCATATGCTGTTTGTTTGGGTGGATTTGCCCTTTAACTTGTTGTGTCAATATTCATTTTAAATTAATCAACCTCAAATTTCGCCCATTTGACTGCTTTAAACAGGGTTCATACGGTCATGGAAAACCTGGAAAAGTCATGGAATTTTGACATGGCGTTTTCCAGGTCTGGAAAAGTTTTGGAAAAACAGCAAAACCCACAAAGTTTTGGAAAAGTCATAGAAAACAAATATCTGTATACTTGAATATAGGTTATTTACTTCTTTTCTGTCCTTGGCCAATCACATACTCTCACATTATTAGTGCCGCGTAAGCATTATCTAAATCAGTTTTACATAGATATAAATTGAAACTAAATAGATTGTTGCGTGTTTTACGATATGCTGCAATAAAGTTGAACGTGCATTGTTTTTCTTTTACCACGCATATGCAGACATTGCATGAAACATTGGGTCATGAAAATTTACTTGTCCAAAAAGTAAATTTACTTTCCAAAATCTTGTAAAAATAATGGAAAAGTCGTGGAATTTTAGAAGTAAATATGTGTGTGAACCCTGTTTAAAACTGATATTAGATTCTCAATATCTCATGCCAAATTTACACACAAAGCTGACACAGTTGCATTTATAAAGCTGCATTTGGGCATCTACACATGCTGCTCAGAGGGGCTATAAATGCATTTACATTTCAATTATAATGATATAATTTGATACAAGGGGCTGGAGTGGGTTACAACGCGCTTCACATTGTCAGAATTTTTTATCACATTAAATTTTGAGCAGGTAGAGCAGCAACAACTAGCTGTACAAAGATGCCTTAGAGGTACAGTTCACCCAAAAATGAAAATTCTGCCATCATTTATTCCCGCTCCACTTGTTCAAAACCTTCGTTTTCTTCGTCTGGTAGCTGGACATTGACTTCCATAATACTCTTTTCCCTACATTGGAAGTCGATGGGCACCAGCAACCAGCATTTCTCAAAACATCTTCTTATTATATCTTCTTTTTCCTAAAAAATCAACTATTTAAAATCCCATGAGGCAGAATAAATCATTATTAGGTGAAATATACCTTTAAAATGAGACAAAATGAAAAAGAAGAATCAAACCTTTCCGGTTTTGATGTCACGGACATAAATGCCCTCGTTCTCATCCAGTGGGATGGCAGTTCGTGTTAGCAGCACCTCCACGGTGGCAGGTGGCACGTACTCGATAGGGCCGCGCAGCATCCATCGGTCACCTGGACGTCGCTGTACTCCCCTTTTCTTAGCCCGACTTTCCCCTTCCTCTTTCTCTGCCTCGTCCTGCTGATGCGGTGAAGGGAGCGGAGGAGCGGTAAAAGAAAGAAGCAGGGAGGAGTAACAATGGCAAACATTAGTGTAGGGTGGGGACGGACACTGCAGCACAACTGGCATACCATCACACTGTGTCTGTGTGTGTGTGCGTGTGTGTGGGTGAACGATAAGATTAAATAATGAAGGGAGTGCAAAAGATAAAATCATAATCCAACAAAAATGCAGATGAGAATTAAAGTATTCATAAATGGAAGGGGGAAGAAGGGAATGAATTAATAAAAGCAGTGATTCCCCTTCACGCCATTGTTAAAAGAACCCTCCACATTTTAAGAAATGGTCTCATTTTAAAACTCCCATAGAGTTAAACACTCAAATTAAATCATTTTGACTCATTTTAACTGATCTCCATGTCTTTAGCTTAGCTTAGCATTAATCATTGAATCGGATTAGACCATTAGCATCTCACTCAAAAAAAACATAAATGTAATTTTTTGATAATTTTCATATTTCAAGTTAGACTTTTCTGTAGCTACAAATAAAAAGTTTCTACTTTACTCTTACTCTTATTCTGGCGTAATAATCAACGTACTTTGCTGCTGTACCATATTATTACGCAATTCTGTTACCTAGCTAGCTGGGGACCATTTCAGGCGCTGTTGTATTTGCTGCTGCTATGGTACGTCAGCAGATTAGCCAGATTATTTCACCAGAGTGACAGTTTAGTTCCAATAGCCCAGGGGTGCCCAAACTTTTTCGTATGAAGGTCAGAGAACCAAACATCATTGAGAGCTATACTAGATAACTATACCAAACTATTTTTAACTATTTAAAGTTGCAATGTTTAATTTCCTAATTTATTTAAAAATTAACTAAATGCAGTATCATTTTTAAGTCATAAGGGCCAGACGGAATCTGCGGACATTTGCTATTTCTGCTGAGTATTTTGTTAAAAATCATTTATGCGGAATGATTTTAGGAGTGAGTATCATAACAAAAAAATTAATATATGAAATAAAAAGTAATACCTTTTTAACTTTTTTATTTAATGTTTACAATACGAATCCAATTATATCCATTTTATTTGGTAAACAAAGCCAGTCTCTCATATAAAATCTCTACTAAAAGACAGAAAATTTTACTTTACAAACTGTATTGTAGATAAATCATATGAATATGATTTTTTATATTAATCAATAATTTTACTGAAATAATTTAAAAACTGAATAAATATAAATTTACACACATTTACACAAGTAAATAAACAGAATCAATGCTGGGCTAAAAATCTGCAGAAATCTGTGCACGCAGATTCCGTGCGGGCCTATATAACTTATTACAATAAAAACATAATCACAGTTATAACACAGTGGAGTTCAGCGCCGAATATGCTTGCAGAACCTGCCTTTGCCCTGATTTGCTCATCAAACTCTCTGTAATGTCCTCTATCCATCGAGTCACAGTACTGTATGTACATTTTAAACTAAATTATAACATTTAAATTTAAGAATTTTATTTCAGATAGCCTTTTTTGTAGTTTAACAATAATATTAACCAATAAAAGGTTACATTAAATTTGAAATGACAATCTCTAAACCATCTCCATCATTCTCTCGCTCTCCTCAGATGGGACAACGGGCCGAATCAGAGGTTACCCTAGTTTGGGCATCTCTGCTATAGCCACATCAGCCTAGAAAACAGCAACTTTTCATCTTCTGTCTGCCCTAGTACCCAATGTAACTACAAAAGAATCATGTTTTAAATAACTATTTTTTATTATTATTATTATTTTTTTTAGCAGGATGATAAAGGTCTAATCTGATTTAATGATCTATGCTAAGCTAAGAGCCTATTTCCAAAAAAAAAAAAAAGAAAGAAAAGTGTAGTGTTCCATTCTGTGAGAATTTGCATTCGCATATTCAGTGATCCAGAAAGTTCTTCCTGTGCATATGTGTTATTATGACAGGGTGGATTATGAGTTTGAGAGGTACTCTAAAGACAACCTGAAGAATGAGTGCCTGATAAATATGTTTCTTGTGTTGTAGGCGTTTTTTTATCACGTAAACATGAAGACAAACATTTTGGGAATGCCGAAAGGGTCATATTAAGTTAACTATTCAGAATAAGGGTCAAAGGTTTGTGAAACAGGTAATATCTGTGCACATACTAAGGTAAACACAATACACCCACTCTCTATTTGTCTACTATTGTTTCTGAAATCTCCAAATACTTGGTTGGTCTCCACCCTTGCATTTTCAGCCTATACGTGTTGTGTTTTCTCCCCTTGTTTAAACAGTGTCTGAATGAATCACAGCTCTTTTGTTTTTTCTACCACAGGCAGCAGGTGTTCAGAACACCCGTAAAACACTGTATGCCTACAACCATGCAATAACATTGAAGCGATAGTTCACCCAAAAATGAACATTTGCTCACTATTTAATCTCCCATCATTTACCATTTGAGTACAGTATTTTTTAGATATATTTATATTTTTTGATTATTTTTTAAATGTATTCATGAACTAAAAATGAAGATATTTGTAACAATGTTGAAAACCAGTAACCATAGACTTCCATAGGAGGAATATCAAATACTATGGAAGTCAATGGTTACCAGCTTTTAACATTTTTCAAAATATGAATTTTGTTGTTTAGCATATAAATCAACATAACTCTGATTTGGAAGAAGTGAATGGAGAGTAAATGATGACAGAATTGTCATTTTTGGGTGAACTATCCCTTTAAGTACTGAATGGGTAATTCAATTCATTTTATTAGGAAGCAAACATGTCCTGTACCCCCTGAGTGTCAATGAAGGCCTCGATGGCGCGCAGCACAAGCCCTTCCTCCTCCGACAGCACATAAACATCCTGAATGCCATTCTCCAGATGCTCTCCGGGCATGAGGAAGAACGAACGCTCGCCCTGTCCGATGAGGAGACACAGAAAAGAGGTTTTTATCAATATATGCTAAATCTGCTGTAATCATATTCAGATACTGTACATACATTCTGTTGGAAATTTAAGAAACACTTCAAATTTTAGGTAACATAACATCAAATGGTGTCCTCGTTATATACAGTATGTTCCATGTACTTACCACTCTGTTATTAGATCTATAAATTATGTATAATTACATGCAACAAACGCTAAATCCATCCTGATCCACACCATATAGTTAGAGCATGTAACTAATTAATATCACTTAGTATTAAAAGTGATGATGAAAATGAAAGATCTGTAATTATTTACTCATTCTAAACCTGTCTGAGTTCCTTTCTTCTGTTAGAAACACAAAGAAAGATATACTGAAGAATGGCCATTGACTTCAATAATAGTATTTTGTATTCCTACAGTGAATGTCAATGGCTGCTGCTTTACAACATTCTTCAGAATATCTTGTTTTGTGCTCAACAGAAGTAATTCAGAAGAAGTTCATTCAGGTTTGGAACCACTCAAGTATGAGTCAAAGTATTTTTGGGTGAACCGTCCCTTTAAATATATAGTGCACTTCAATGTAAAACATATATAGAACAATAATGATATGTATAATAATGTGATCAATATACTTAATAATAAATAAATAAATAAGTTCTTAGATAAGGCTGCTCTAGCCATACTTCACAATATCATTGGATTAATATAATGGATGACTCAGGTTTTAAAAGACAAAACAATAGCTATATTAGTTAGAGTTATAATTGAGCACAAATAATGAATAAATAGTCTTGTTTTAATCAGAGTAAGCTGAAAAATGTATTATGCGTCTACACATGTATTGAGTCTAAATTGTGGAATCTTTTTTAGTAAGTATTTATTATGTTGTACATTTTCCCTTTAGCAATGCTGTAACAACTGCACTGAAATAAATGCTGTGTTCGAAATAGCATACTTCCATAGTATATAGTACGCTAAAAACAGTATGTAGTATGCCCGAATTCATAGAATTCGAAAAACAGTATGTGAGAAGTACCCGGATGACCTACTACTTCTGGCAAGATTCTGAAGTGTGCATCCGATAGACGCTACACTATCCCATGAGAGAATTCATGATCCCACGAGAGAATTCATGAATGGGAGTGAAGTGATGGGTAGGTCACGTGATCATGACAAAATGGTGTATGTAGTACATCCGAGTACTATTCATACTACTAGCATTCATACTGTATATCACATACTTTTCTAGTAGTAAAATTAGGGTCAAATGCAGAACCTACAGAGTAGTGGGTGATTTCGGACGCAGCCAATAGAAACTATCATTCACTGCAATTATTTTAACAAAGCAAAACTGCGCAAATGTCCAAAAGTGAAGTATGCCTGCAAATACTGAACATTGTTTGCTTGCAGATACCATTTTCATTCATTTAATTATATCCTGATATATTACACATGACTTTAAGTGTCCTGCTTTTTGATTCCACCGTTAATCAAGAGAGTAATTCTAGTATTCAGTAATAGGCCTTTAAGTGCTATAATCCTCCTTGATGAATGATGAAAAATACCCCTGCTGAAAAAAACAGCTTAAACCAGCCTAGGCTGGTTGGCTGATTTTAGCTGGTTGACCAGCCTGGTTTTAGAGGGGTTTTGGCCATTTCCAGGCTGGTTACCAGCTATTTCCAGCCTGGTCTTGGCTGGTCAGGCTGGGAGATGACCAGCTAAAACCATCTTGACCAGCCTAGCCAGGCTGGGAGTCCAGCCAAAACCAGCTTTGTCCAGCTTAAGCTGGTTTTAGTTGCTTTTAGCTGGTTATTTTCTTAGCATGACCAGCTAAGACCGGGCTGGAAATAGCTGGAAACCAGCCTGAAAATGGCCAAAACCCCTCTAAAACCAGGCTGGTCAACCAGCTAAAACCAGCCAACCAGCCTAAGCTACTTTAAGCTGTTTTTTTTAGCAGGGATGACTCGCAGGGTTTGAGTGACTTTAACACTTTTGCAAGAAACTTTCTGTGCACTGTACACATCCGGGCATCTACTGACACTCTGACTATAGATACGTGTAGTACAGATGCATTTCACATAACTAAAAGCATTAAATCATTGTTCTGCACTCCTCACCTTCACCACTCTCTTCTGCCCGAGCTGTGGTTTGCCATCGGCCCCGACGGGGTCCATAATCACGCAGTACTGTCTGCTGTTCAGAGTGGTCACATCCACCACCCCGACCACCTCCTCTGCAACTGAGGGAATGTGAGCCTCTCTGTCGGCCACCGTCACCAGCCACTCTTCTCCAGTGCGCCGATCCCGACCGCCGGCATCTCTGAACGGCCGGATCGCACGCACATGAAGGGCTTTCTAAAGGAGAAGGACACAACAAGCAGGCAATGATGATGATTAAGATCGTGCTCTCTTCATTAGCAAAGGCCATTCTTCCTTAATTAACTACGAGCTATACATTAACCTTCATGTCGGACTAATTAACCTCCAGTCTCCTAATAATTGTCTACTTAAAGAGATAGTTCACCCAAAAGTTTAATTTACTGACTATTTATTTACTCACCCTCAAGTAGTTCCAAACCTTTATGAGTTTGCCTTTTCTGTTGAACGCATGACGAGATATTTTAAAGAAAGCTGGAAACCTGTAACCATTGACTTATACTGGGAAATTAAAAACTGTTGAAGTCAGTGGTTACAGGTTTTCAGCTTTCCTCAAAATATCTTACTTTGTGTTTAACAGAAGAAAGAAAGTCAAACAGCTTTGAAACAAGTAGATGTTGAGTAAATGATGAATTTTCATTTTTGGGTGAACTGTCCCTTTAAGATACCAATAAAGGAAAAACATATTGTGATAAGTCTAATATTGGCACCTTTGAAAGTATGAGCAAAGAAGTGTGTAAAAATGTCAAAACATTGGCGAAAAAATTATGAAAACAAACAATTGCACACATAACAAAGTTTTGATATACTTCCAATTATATTTTTTTATTTTTTTGAAATACCAAACGTTTCACAAATATGACCTCTCTCACGCATGGGTGTAAATATGAGGAAATGCTCAAACTGAAAATTGGGTAAAACCAAAGGACAGATTTGTGATTTGCAACCTAATATTGTTGAGAATATGGGAAGTGGCTGTAAGTAAAAAGCAAAAACACTGAAAGTGTCAGCATTAAATTAAAATGTACTATTTTTATTTTGTTAGTGCACATGTTAGTCTTTACATGAACAGTTAATCCATGCACGTTAATCCTCTGGGGAAAAAACAAATCTTTGTTTTGGTAATCTTTAATCAAAATCTGCCTATTTGCTTTACTCTGCAATGCCAGTTCTTTTCTGATGATGCCAGTTTGACACATTTGGCCAAAATATGCTCAGCCACTCAGCTCATGCCCCTCCGAGCATTAGTTTGTTGCGAGTGAAAGGTGAAAGGAGAAGTGCACAAATAAAGCCCCGCCCCCTACTCAATATTCGGTTTCATTTATTCTGTCGGAAATGCATCACAATACTGAAATAACAGTCTGCAAAAACGTTCGGTTCAAACAGAAGCAACTGCAGTCAGTAAATGTTATATATTGGCCTTTAATAAATCAGGGTCTGAGGATGGTTTGATGGGCCAAAAATCTAAAATTTTTCAGGTTAGAAAGTCACCACTAATTATTATGTCAAAATAAAAACTGCTAAAAATGTTAACCTTAAGTAAACATTTTCACAGCTTTTACTCAGTTTTACTAAGTGTATCATATTATTATTAGAGGGTACTGAAGGACAAGACATAAGGGAAGAAATAACTGTAGGAAAAGAATCAGGAAATGTACCTTGTCTGTAAGGATGAAAGCGCTGACAATATCCACAACCTCTTCATGAGCTCCAGGCAGATACGCTCCAACCTTACTGACCTGCCATTCCTCACCTGAGACAAGCAAACCATTTCAGCCATGTGCATTTGAATATGCATGCAAATTATGAACTGTCAGCTGTACTTGCCCACACAATGAACTCTTGTATGGTCCAAAACTATTTTATATACAAGTATATTATATCAGTCATATATATATATATATAGTGTAGTATATATATAGTCATTCAGGTTTGGAAGAACATGACGGTAAGTAAATAGTTTTTATTTTGAGGTGTTTTATCTCTTTATGTGTGTGTGCATGTCTGTAATTGGTACTTACCAGTAACTCTTTGCACTCCGCTGCGGTCCAGGCCCTCTTTACGTGCACGGAGGCGAATGGCTTGATTCTCTCTGATCACCGTGGCTTTTATGACTTCCAGTACGGTCACCTCCTTCCTGGGAATGTACGTACCTGCCAGACATAAAACACACATCAGGTTAGACATACCGTATAATCTTTGTATCAGGAATGTATTAATGATGGATCCAATGCACTAACTGCATATTTACTTCTCAGCTTAAATTTAAGACAACTGGGAAGCAAAACTGTTTTTGAGTGTCTGTTCGTGGAATGCTTCCTACAACAATAGTTAACTGTTTTTGAGAGTGATAATAATACAAGTTTTAATCACCATATCAAGATATTGTAATGATTTATGAAGGACAGATGCAAAAAACAAGTTATGTTTATTTATAGAGCATTTTTACAATGCACATCATCTAGACCAGTGTCCTGACATTTTATCCTACACATCAGATTATGCTATCAACACTGTATTTGAATGGTTGGAGTAAGAGATTAGGTAGGTTAGGGCGATATTACAGCCTCAATCCACACTACTTGTAATGAGTGGTTATTTGAGTTACTGTTGCCTTTCTATCAGCTGGAACCAGTCTGGCCATTCTCCTCTGACCTCTGGGATCAACAAGGCATTTGCGACCACAGAACTGCCGCTCATATTTTCTTATTTTCGGACCATTCTCTGTAAACCCTTGACATGGTTGTGCGTGAAAATCCCAGTAGATCAGCAGTTTCTGAAATACTCAGACCAGCCTGTCTGGCACCAACAACCATGCCACGTTCAAAGTCCCTTTCTTCCTCATTCTGATGCTCGGTTTGAACTGCAGCAGATCGTCAAGACCATGGCTACATACCTAAATTCATTGAGTTGCTGCCATGTGATTGGCTGATTAGAAATTTGCGTTAACAAGCAGTTGTACAGGTGTACCTAATGTAGTGGCCGGTGAGTGTAGTTTATTTACATAATAATTTTAACAATTTAAGAATTTTAAGAACATTTTTACATATAATTTTAACGGGTTTACTCACTTTTTTAAAGTAAGGTCAACTATTGCTTTTAACGGTGTACTCATTTTGTGTTTTTAATCAGGTAACTCCGATTATTCAATTTATATCTTGTATTCCAAACTATATCTTATCTTTCCTCATGTAAAAACCTTCTACACGTATTCTTTTCATCTTCCTTATTAGCCTTTCAATCATAAATTTAATTTTATCATGTAACGGCTATTTTACTAGTTCCTGTTTAACAAAATCAAATTCCACATTACATTTTATTTCTCACTGCCCGTTCTGAATGACTTCCAAGTATAATAAAAAAAAAACTTCCTCTTTCATGCCACCAAACACACACACACACACACACACAAAATGGGATTTTCATTACCCTGTTGCAATGTATCATGAGATACAACTTTACAACCTGCCATTTCCCACTAGTATATCATCATTTTAACTGTTGTTTGCTTTGAGCAGGTAGATTAGTCCAGGTTAAAGCTAAAGCTAGTTAGCGTCACCTGGTCCCTCAAACAGCCACTCGTCTCCAGCGACTCTCTTCTCTCCTCCCTCCTCCTCAAAGTCCAGCAGGGCCTGCAGACGCAGCGCTGTGTCTGGATACACAATCTGCAGCGCCGTCACATCCTGTCAGGACACAGAGAGACACTGTGTTTAATAACAATAAGAAAATGTAAATAATAATTATGTTACTATGCCAAATAATAATGATAATAACTGTCTGTCGCAATTTATTTGTCCAGACGGGAAATGACGTCCATTTTAAATTGCGGTCTAAGTCTTCAGACGCATTTTCATCTAAACGCCATATTAAAACTAATACACACTGATGTAAACGGCGCATAAGACTCAGATGTGCAAACTCTCAGATTAATAATGACTGTCCCTCTAAAATCAGTCAGCAAATATAAAAACTTGAATTTTTTAAGTTAATATATGGATTGTGATGATTGATTGAGGTCTAGAGTGTGAGATTATGGTTTCAATTATGTAACGTGTGTAATGTTCACAAGTTAAAGTCCGCATGAACTGGAAGCTGCAACTGTTTGGGTTTTTTTTATATATTGTGACGCAGTTCCTAGAGAAACGGAGTATAAATGAGAAAACAGTGGGCGTGGCTTGTTTTTTCTACTGTGAGCTGATTGGATGTAGTAAAGTAGGCGTTTCATTCAGAAACACCAGGAAAAGGGTTTCAGAAGAGTTATTACAACCTAATGCCGAGTTCAGACTGCAAGATTTTCAAAGTAGTCATGTCACAGATGTGTTCACACTGCATGATTATCTGGGCTTGCGTTTTGTTGCTGCTTTGTTTACACTGCAAGATGGATCGGCGACAGGGAGTTTCACACTGCATGACTTCAAAATAGGAAGAATCGCAGACAACTTTGTCCAAACTACGTCTTACACCCAAAAACATGTAGTATATCTTTTGTTATTAACTACATAACGAAATAGAAGCCTTTAATGGGGTAGAAAATGTAGATATTTGCTCACCTGGCTTTGAAGGGAATTAGCAATTTCTCCTCAACCTTTTTATTTTTTTGACCGAGTTGGGTTGTGATATTGCTCACATGACAAGTCAAACAGACACGGGAGCTCCTGCCAAATTTACACTAATTTTCCCTCCATTTCTTGGGTCCAAATAAACTGAAAATGAGCTTTTAACTTCTCCCTCAACCTCCCGCTGGCCTGCAGAGACCCACACTAGTGAATGCTGCTCTCTCATTGGCTGTAGGCGATCGCCGATGTTATTTCAGTCAAAACACATTTCACACAGCATGATACTGCCTACTCACACTGACCCTCTGCAATTTGCATACAGAAACAACCGCTCCACTGATGATGCAATTGCTTTCACCCTACACACTGCTCTGTCTCACCTGGAAAACAAAAACACATATGTGAGAATGCTGTTTGTGGACTACAGCTCAGCATTCAACACCATAGTGCCTGCCAAGCTGGTGGAGAAGCTCCAGGCTCTGGGTCTACACAGCTCGCTGTGCAACTGGATCCTGGACTTCCTGTCAAGCAGACGCCAGGTGGTCAGAATGAACAACATCACCTCATCCACACTGATCCTCAACACTGGTGCTCCACAGGGCTGTGTTCTCAGCCCACTCCTGTACTCCCTGTACACACATGACTGTACATCCAAACACAGCTCCAATGTCATCGTTAAATTTGCTGATGACACAACGGTGGTGGGCCTAATCACAGATAATGATGAGACGGCCTACAGAGAGGTGAACTCTCTGGCGCTATGGTGTCAGGAAAACCACCTCTCACTCAACATCAGCAAAACCAAGGAGCTGGTGGTGGATTTCAGGAGAGAGAAGAAAGAACACAATCCCATCACCATCAACGGCACACCAGTTGAGAGGGTCAGCACTTTCAAGTTTCTCGGAGTTCACATCGCTGAGGATCTGACATGGACTGCTCACACAGATGCAGTGCTGAGGAAGGCACATCAACGCCTCTTCTTCCTCAGGCGTCTCAGGAGGTTTGGAATGAGCCCCCACATCCTCCGCTCGTTCTACACCTGCACTGTGGAGAGCATCCTGACTGGCTGTATCACCACCTGGTATGGAAACAGCACCAGCAGCAGTCGCAAAGGTCTACAAAGGATCGTGCGAACTGCTGGCTGCGTAGTAGGAGGTGAGCTTCCCTCCCTCCAGGACATCTACACCAGGCGGTGCATGAGGAAAGCCAAGAGAATCATCAGCGACTCCAGCCACCCAAGCTATAGACTTTTCTCTCTGCTACCCTCAGGCAGACGGTTCCACAGCATCCGGTCACGCACCAGTCGACTGAAGGAAAGCTTCTTCCCACAGACTATCAGGCTGATGAACACTTAACACACCTCACACAAACTCTTTCATACCACTCACTACACACCATCAACATGTAGCATGCACTGCACTTTAATCAATCCTTACTTAAAACAATACTGCCTACAACTACGGGTATACCTATTCACATATTCATCGTCTTACGTATTGCTGTCAACATTGCAATTGTACATTGTTTTGTTTCCCTTTGGGAGTATTTTGTTGCATGTTGTATTTTTACACTGTGTGTATTTTGCGCTGTCTGTATTTGTGCACTGTCTGTATTTTGCACTGTCTGTATTTTTGCACTGTCGTTGTATCTGCACTGTCGTTGTATTTGCACTGTCT
>CAIGQQ010029532.1:166044-196815 GCA_903798035.1 Danio albolineatus
CACTGTCGTTGTATTTGCACTGTCTGTATTTTGCACTGTCGTTGTATTGCACTATCTGTATTTTGCACTGTCTGGAGCCAGCACCTAAGCTTTTCACTCATCATAGCACACGTGCTGCTGATGATGTGACAATAAAAGTGATTTGATTTGATTTGATTGATTTGATTTGAATCGCCGAAAGCTCCAGATATTCAGCACGCCAAATATCTCCCGGGCCTCAACGACTCTTCTGCGATTCTCTCAGATCGCGTCTTTGATAGTTCATATTGTGTGATTATTACTCGCGTGAACGAGCACCGATTTGCCTGTGATTTCAGGCATTTGTCGGCGATTTCTCAAAACCTGTCGGCGAGTCAAAATCAGGGCTAAAATCATGCAGTCTGAACTCGGCATGACAGACACCTCCTGCTTATTGCCATTTCTGTTTGTTGTCAAAACTGACAGGTATAGGGGTGTGGTTAAGTATGTTAGCCACGCCCAATACCTCAGAGAGACTTAATCTGAGAATTTAAATAAAAACAAACAGGAAGTGCATGTTCAGATTACAATTTTATATTAAAAGGGCATTTTTTTTCTTAATGACATGCACAGATGAAATGTTCACCACAAAACTAGCAACATGAGCCAACAAAATCATAGTTAGTTTTGATTTTATGCGTACCTTAAGGGGTTGAAGACAGAAGAGAGCATGAACTGCTTCATGTGAGCTACTTAAAGTGGAAAATTCCGAGACTCCTGACTAAAACCACAACCTGTTGAAACTACCCACAAGTCTGAGCTCTTCAGCCACAACGCTGCACTGCAAACATGTTTCTCAAACAAACACACTAACATCATACCTTCTGAATCTCTTCTCCAGGATAGAGAGGGAACGGGTCCTGGGCCAGGCGGATCTCCAGGTCTGCGTGTCTGAGCTTGGCTTGACCCGATCCATCAAACTGAACCCGACCCTCTTCATCACGAACCGCAGGGTTGAGCACAACACAGTAGTGCCTGGGTGGCACCATGATCATCCGGACCGGGGCAAACAGAACTCTGGGAGAAAAGAAGTTCAGCGATTCAAGTGAGCAAACAAAATACATGAGGATTAAAAAAACACATTTGCTGTTTGCTCAAACTATTTATTTAAACTGAGCTGAAACAACACAATTCTTGAGTTTTTTGGGGGGCAACTTAATTGTTTTATGTTTGATCCACTTAAAATGTGTAAAAACTAATAAGTTAACTCAATTCCTTCATGTTGTTCCAACACAAATCGATTGCATTGCGATTTTTACAGTGCATTTAGATTTAGTAATTTGCCCAAAGCTACTTAAAATTAAGGAGGCATTAAGTGATTCAACATGGAGACACAATATACAGAAGATGTGCTACTTATACACGGAAACTGCTTAGTGCACAGAATAAGAAGAGCTATAGTAAGTAAGGAGGTGGAATGTATTTTATTTATTTATTTATTCCATAATATGTGCTCAAGTGATGGAGTATTTAGTTGAAGAGATGGGTTTTCAGTTGTTGTTTGAATGACACCAGTGAATCAGCAGTGTGAAAATGTATCGAGACATTGATATTATCACGATGATAGTATTTGCAATATTTGTATTTCTGAGAGGAGGTCGGTTACATTTCTTTTATGTGCCAAGCATTTGTGTGTCGCATGTAGAGGTTATCAAGATTTGACCGATCAGATGTTTATACCCATATAAATGCTATTGGCTAATTTGGGCCCAAAGGAGAGCCTACAGCCTCAGACCAGAGAACTGAAAATAATTCCAATGGTGGGAGTCGAGATAAGAGTGGATAATAAGAGGCAGAATATCTGCTTTTCACTCATTCATTGTGTTTAAAGTGTAATTGTTTGCATCTTGAAATATATAGTTGCTTTTTTTGGGAGGGAATAAGATTTAATTAGATCATAAAAAATATGTATTACCTATTTATTTTAGTATGAACATTACATAAGTACAGGATTTTAAAAATAGCTAATAAAAATAACTCTTGGAAATATAATTAAAATATTATAATTTCACTAGGAAAATATTTTATCACAAGAAGTATCATTAATTGCAAAACTCAAGACCAGTATTGCATGTTTTCCCATTATCATGCAGCCCTGGCCTAGTGTATACTATAATGGCTCATTCACACTAGCAGCGACTTTGCAGCTGCCTGTCGCTCTGAATGGTGACCCGTTGCAAACGCAGGTCTGTGTAGGTCTACAGCATAGAGAAAACAACCGCCCTTAGAGCAAGCTGAGAGAGGATTACATGAGCTCTACTGGTGCTCCTATTGGCTGTCGCTCAAGAAAGTTGCTCTTCATTTGCATAAAGTTGAAGGATTCTCAACTTTGTCGTTTCTCTCAACACACCCTCGCTCGTGTAGACGCTCACTCTGTGTTAAAATTGTTGTTGTTTTGCCGCTGCGAGGCTTAAGATTTGAGTTTTTAAATCAGTGCTGTCAATGGCATTCTATTCATCAAATAATCCTGAGTAAAATACATTTTCCACCAAAAAATTACTATAATATACCACTATAATATAATATAACCGTTTTACAAAGTAAGCAGGAATGTTTTTTTGACCAAAGTAGCATGTTCAAATGATTTCTGAAAGAAATTCAAAGTAACATCACATAAACTACATTTTTAAGTGAATTAAACTAAAAAAATAGTTCATTTAAATTGTAATACTGTGTCATAAAATTACTCTTTACTGTAGTTTGGACCTAATAAATGTATCTTTGAGTAATTATTGCTATTGCTGTGTAAAGGCAAAAACCTTGTTTTACATTTTTGTTTAAAAACATTTATTCATTCATTCAATTATTCATTCATTTTCCTCTGGTTTAGTCCCTTATTCATCAGGAGTCACCACAGCGAAATGAACCACCAACTATTCTGGCATCTGTTTTACACAGCGGATGCTCTTCCAGCTAAAACCCAGCATTCCCCACACACTCTCCTATACACACAAACACATCTAATTCATCTATAGCGCATGGACTGTGAGAACACGGAGAGAACATGCAAACTCTACACAGAAATGCCAACTGGCCCAGCCAGAACTTGAACCAGAAACCTTCTTGCTGTGAGGTGACAGTGTTAACCACTGAGCCTCCGTGCCACCCGTTAAATACCCCTAATTGATATTTTTGGGATATTTAGGACCTCCTTTATCATGCGAATAATTATGAATTTCGAATTCCAACCTCCTACCTATAAATAATTTGAACAGACAACTGTAAATGTTGAAAAAAGGCATTTTTCTCAGCTCCACGCTCTAAAAGGTGTTAATATTTTGCCTTTGTAAAGAAGATATTTAGTTAAAACATATATAACCTCAGATACTAAAAGTAAATATACAAAACATTAAACATTGACCTGAACACCCTTCATAAATCCTTCATATCAACTGTTGCTTGGATCCTAGATTCTTAATTACACAATGTATCCCGGCAACAGAAAGCTCGATATACTGAACAAATGGCCCACATACAGTATAATAATGCCACCCAAATGGAGTAAAAAGCTACACAGATCAAATGTAAAGGCTAAGGTCAGTAAGAACCTGTATTTCCAGGCCTATTGCACAATGCAGTTGTTAACAGTCTTCCAGATTACCTCTCATTGTCCTGACGTATGTAGGTGAGAGGGCCGATCTCCACCCGTGCAATATTTGTGTTCTGATCCAGGACATGGATGTAGTGGTGAGGCGGGATCCTGATGATTGAGGCTCCGAGCAGCTGATCAGCGTCCATGTTTCGTCCTCTGGGCATTCCTCACACAGCCTAATTCAGAAACATGCAGATTAGTGAGCAAAACGCATAAAATGATGGACCCGTTCAGGTTTAACTAGATTAATTAGGCAAGTTAGGGCAATTAGGCAATGACTATATAATGATGGTTTGTTCTGTAGGCAATCGAAAAATATATTGCTTAAGGGGGCTAATAATTCTGACCTTAAAATGGTTTTAAAAATTAAAAAGTGCTTTTATTCAAGCCGAAATAAAACAAATAAGACTTTCTCCAGAAGAAAGAATATTCTAGGAAATACTGTGAAAAATTCCTTGCTCTGTTAAACATCATTTGGGAAATATTTGACAAAATAAATAAATAATTAATAATAGGAGGGCTAATAATTTTAACTTCAACTGTATATAAAAATTCAAATATATAATGTAGGGTGTTCCTCCCTTACCTCCTTGAAAGTTATATGGGAGAAAGATTGTGGAACAAATTTTAGTGAAGAAGAATGGCTTTCAGTCTGTTCTGGTATATTTTTTAAAGGTGCCACAATATCAAACCATGAGCAAAATGTTTAATTCATTTACAGAACTTATTTAACACCAGTCCATCTAATTAAGATATTTCCTAATGTTTCTTAAATTTGTTTCAAGTGCAAATCCAATGTTGGCACTGTGATGCATGTTTTCTGGGACTGTGACATGATTAAGACATACTGGAAAGAAATCTACAAATTAGTACAGAAGATTATAGGTAAACCTTTTGCCCTATCTCCAGCTATTTATCTTCTCAATTGTAAATCTGCTCTACACCTTAGAATCTGGGTTACACTTTTGTACATATCTAGCAAGAAAATGTATTCTGTTGTGGTCCTCTCCTAACTTCGGTCAATATGTGGAAAGATCAGATTGCCATTTTCTTACTCTTGGAAAAACTGACTTATGACTTGCGTCAGAAGTCTGATGATTTCTGGCATATATGGAATCCTCTGTGGGAGTTTTTGGAGAATGTATCTTGAAAGACTATTTTTATTTTATTGTAATTTATTTATTTTTTGTTAATTTTACCCTCCACAAAAGACTTAAATTACTAGCCGATGGACGATTGTATAATAGATGGCTATATATGATGACACGAGACACCTATACCACTGTTCTGTGATTGTAACTCTTAAAATAAATGTTTTAAAAAAAAATTAATATATAGAAAAACATATGAAAGAGGCCATTTTGTAATATATGTTGCATATATGACTTTTATTTTCATTCATTCATTCATTTTCTTTTCGGCTTAGTCCCTTTATTAATCCGGGGTCGCCACAGCGGAATGAACCGCCAACTTATCCAGCATTTGTTTTACGCAGCGGATGCCCTTCCAGCCACAACCCATCTCTGGGAAACACATCCATACCTTCTCATTTACACACATACACTACGGACAATTTAGCTTACCCAATTCACCTGTACCGCATGTCTTTGGACTGTGGGGGAAACCGGAGCACCCGGAGGAAACCCACGCAACCACGGGGAGAACATGCAAACTCCACACAGAAATGCCAACTGGCCTAGCTGGGGATCGAACCAGCGACCTTCTTGCTGTGAGGCGAACGTGCTAACCACTCGGCCACCGTGGCGCCGACTTTTATTTTATGTATTTAAAATCAACATAAGATCTTGTGTCATACATGTAATTTGCATATATTTCCATGTGTCAGATTCCTATATGGGCGATCACATGTAACACACTAAAGGTTTATGAGAGTTTGTATTTGCTCTACATACTTGTAAAGCTTTATCAGTGTATGCCAGTTTGTATTATGCACAAAAAAGACCATAATGTTAATGTCAGCAAGTTTAATAAGTGAACACACCTCAGCTTCTTATCTCTTTAGAGCCGTTTCATGATAACGCTGCTGTGTCAAGATGACAATGTAGCTTGTGGTCTTTCCATACTGAGATTATATATGATTATATGTTGATTAGCTCTTGTTTTGATCAATTTGAAGTGATTGGATTTAGGTAGTATTGATGTCTGTGTTAATCAAGGCTCTTTTTATGAACACCCGCACTATTTTTACACCATTTTTTAAAATGTTGCACAACACTTTAAACACTCCCTGACATAAAGATATCAGGTAAGAATGAAGTTCACAAATAAAATGATACAAAGGTATCTAATGGCTCATTAAAAATGGGTAATGTCACATTGAATATTTCAGACTCTGTATGCATTCTTATTGACACAACTTATTTTATTTTAAATATATATATATTATTCATGTAATTTGGTGGTTTTTCCTTTAGATGTAACAAAACTGAACAGATTTATGATCATTTATTCTTTAAGAAAGAAATTTAGAAAGAAATATATTTTTTATCCCTTTAACTGCCCCACCAAAAAAAGATTTTTTTTCAGCACATCCCATAATTTTAACAATATCAACCTCTACCAAATGGTAGATATGTCGCTTCATGGTAAAAGTACCACAATGAAGACATATACTATAAAAAGTCGGACAATTTGAAGTGTAAGACCATTCATTTTTTAAAAATTAACTATATTAAAACATTTTTAAATACTAAATCCTCTTCATTTTTGACGCATATGCCATAAAATATTTCAGATTCTCATTTAACATGTTTTCTTGCTTTTGTTTTAACAATAAAACCCAAATCAAGTGTAGCAGTGCAACAGGATTACGTTTGTTTGATTTGTTTTTTCTAAACCATCAATGCTGTGTGGGTGTAAACCATTATTAAAACAGTCATTCTTTAAATGACTTTAACAGTCTTTACTTAAAACAGTCAAAATATGGTCAACCATTGGGTAGAGCAGACAGTTAAAGTGGTAATCGGATATATAAAATAAAATAGCATAGCTAATTATAAGAGCCAGACGAAATCTGCGGATATTTTTTGCTATTTCTGTGCAGAATTTTGTTAAAAATCTGCGGGTTTATGAATGATTTTGGGAGTATCATAACTAAAACCCCAATATATGAATTAAAAAGTAATACATTTTTAACTTTTATTTAATGTTTACAAAGTGAATCCAATTAGATCCACTTTTTAGGTAAACAAAGCAAGCCTCTCGTATAAAATATTTACTAAAAGACAGAAACTATTACTTTACAAACTGTATTGTAAATAAATCATATGAATATTTTCATATTATTCAATATTGTTACTGAAATTATTTTAAAAACTGAATAAATATACATTTACACAAGTAAATAAACAGAATCAATGATGGGCTAAAATTCTGTGGAAATCTGCGGAATTCTGCGCACACTGATTCCATGTGGCCCTAGTAATCATTTAATTTAAAGGTCTACTGTACACTATTGGGACATTTTATTACATTTTTTTTAGTCTGACATTCGCCAAATGTACATCTTTAGACAATATCTGACAAAAGTGACCAAATAAACATAACAATAAAGTGTTTTATTAACTATTAATGATGGCTACATTTGGGAAAAGCATCAACGTGTCTTCATTTCGTTTGTGATCTTGTATATTTAGTGTATCGTATGTAAAGCTGCGTGTTAAAATTCAATCTCTCCACAGCGACGCCCCAAAAAACAATAATCTATCAATCAATCAAATCTTACGTGCGCTGCGACGCCAGTGGCGAGGTGAACCAATGGTGAAACACGTAAGATAACGAACGGAGATGAACGCGGAAATCAAAGAACTGCCTTTTCACGATCTGTTATAAAAACTGAAATACCACGATGCACCTCGAATAAATAATTACCTGAGGTAACCAGGACAGAACAGAAAAGAGCTATTTATTTGATTTTGTTAATCTGATTCTTGTGCTGCAGATCACATTTATGCGCTACGACATCTTTTTTCGGAGAATGAAACCTGAACGATCGTCATTTATTAATTAATTATTTATTTACTTTAGCTTAAAGTTTCCTTTACGCATCATCATCATCATCATGACTCATTCACAGAGAACTAATAGCGACATTCACAACTAGGCTAACTATAACCTAGCTGTTCTAAAATAGCTCAAACTCACAACATGATTAAACAAATGCCAAATAAATAACCGAGACTTACAGATTCAGAAGAATGCGTCCTTAAAACTGCCAGTCCGGGGTTGGATCCGTCAGTTTACAGGCAGCAGTACTGTATAAAGTCTCCGCAGGGCTTTTATAATAACTCGCACTGCTGGTAGGTAGGTGTGTCGTCCTGAGCAGGAGGAGGGGGGTTGGATGTCTACGGTGAAGTAGGATTTCCCGGAGCAGGAGTCACTGTATCACGTGCCTTATTACTGTAGGGGGTGGACAGTCGTATTCTGGAGAATAGCATGTCTAGATGTTGCCTTGTTTTGAAGTAGCATTATAGTTTAAAGGGATCGCTCACTATGTTCAAAGACTTATTCAACCTACATACCGTGTTCAACCTGCATACACTGTTACAGTAGTTTTTATCACAGTAAGAAGTAACTTGATGGCTTTGTTGCGTTGCAAAGTCAGAAAAACTATGTTTATTAGTTACCATAACTTTATTTGATATTAATAACTTTAATTTAAGTAATGTCTTTAAAAGTTAAAGTTATTTTATATAAAGATAGTTAATATGTGGTTAAATAGCATTTACTACCTGACAAAAATCTTGTCTTCGATCCCAGCAACAAATAATAACTTGACTTCTAGTTGATCATTTGGAAACATGTCAGAAAATAGATTTTTCAGATGAAACATCTAGTGCAGTGGTTCTCAAACTGTGGTACGCGTACCACTAGTGTTACACAAGCTTCCTTCTAGTGGTACGCAGAGGAATTTCTGAATAAAGTAAATAAATGAACACACTTTTAACCCTTTGACGTGTACAATAACACTGATGTGATCAGTAAAATAATTTTAATAGGCTAAACATTTTATTTAAGTGGCTGACAATAATAAATATTCTTAATTAGAAGTATTAATCTGCTTCGTTTTTGAACTGTGCAGTGATGTAGCTGCTTAATTAGGCCTGCTACGCTACTGTACTTCAATACCGGTTATTATGGCGGTACTTGGAGAGACCATTTTTTTCTGAGGTGGTACTTGAAGAAAAAAGCTTGAGAACCACTGATCTACTGAACTGCATCCCAATCATCACAAACACTGCAGAAGACCCATTGGAACCCACATGGACCCAAGATTCTCACAGAAATCAGTCAAGTTTGGTGAAGGAAAAATCATGGTTTTAAATTACGTTCAGTATGGGGCCGTGCGAGAGATCTGCAGAGTGGATGGCAACATCAACAGCCTGAGGTATCAAGACATTTGTGCTGCCAATTACATTACAAACCACAGAAGAGGGCAAATTCTTCAGCAGGATAGCGCTCCTTCGCAAAGGAGGTCAAGGTGCTCTAGGATTGGCCAGCCCAGTCACCAGACATGAACATTATTGAGCATGTCTGAGGTAAGATGGAGGAGGCATTGAAGATGAATGCAAAGAATCTTGATGAACTCTGGGAGTCCTGCAAGAGCGCTTTCTTTGCCATTCCAGATGACTTTATTAATTATTATATGAGTTATGAGTCATTGCAGAGATGTATGGATGCAGTCCTCCAAGCTCATGGGAGTCATATACAATATTTATTCTTTTTCCACTGTACCATGACTTAATATTCTATACTTTACATTATTTCTGTTAAGTGACAAGACTTTTGTCTAAGCAAAGTCAGACCTTCCTGTCCTAATTAAAAATCAAGGCATGGTCATATTTTATTTTGGTAGAATGCGCGTAATCTAGAGGCCTTTGCCTTTCATATGAGCCACTTCTGATACCAAATGATCAGCTAGAAGTCAAGTTATTACTTGTTGTTCCTAAAACTTGGATAGACTTTAGTCAGGTAGTGTACTGTAGGTGATGTCTATGTAAATGTTCAATGAAGTGTATTAAGTAGATGTGTTAATCAAACATGTACACAAACATAAAACATATAAGTATTTCTAACAAAGTGCTTGTTGCATTAAGACTTGATAATAAGCCACGAAAAATATAAGGCATTGGGTGGTGAAATCAGTTTGTTGCTGACATTTTTACAAATATCTTTTTTTTTTTTGTCTTCAGTAAAGACATTTGCAACAACCTAATAAGGGTGAGAAAACTATGACTGAAATTTGTACTTTTTTTGCATGATGATACAATACAATTCGTAATTGTCCACATGAGGAAAAATAAATATGTTTTAAATTAGAATATGTAACAATTCAGATTTTCTGTGAGGGTTATGTTTACAGATAGTGAACAGATAGAATGTGGACAGTTTGTACAGTATAAAAATCATCATGTCTTATGGTAAGTTCCTATTAAGCTAGTTTGTAAATGTGTTAAATCACAAATTACAATGTTAATGTCCTAAACTGTGTTTTTTGAAATGTAGTTTTGTTGTTGAGGGTTATGGAAAATCGAATATACAGTTTGTACAAGAAAACTACATCTATTGGTACTCCTTGTAAACCACATTTTCAAGTGTGTGTATGAATGAATGAATATATATGTGTGTGTGTGTGTGTGTGTGTGTGTGTGTGCGTGCGTGCGTGTGTGTGTGTGTGTGTGTGTGTGTGTGTGTGTGTGTATGTATGTATATATATAGTAGAATGGCCATGCAAAAATACCTTTCAATTAATTATACCATGTTTATATTTCTCAGATGTTTTTTCAATTCATCTTTATTTCTATAGCGCTTTTACAATGTAGATTGTGTCAAAGCAGCTTAACATAGAAGTTCTAGTAAATCTGTGTCAGTCCAGTTTTCAGAGTTGAAGTTCAGTTCAGTTCAGTTCAGTGTGGTTTAATTTGCCCTGCTGAAAAGTCCAAACACTGAAGAGCAAATCCATCGATGCATAAAAACAAGCCCCAAATCAAGCAAGTCAGTGGCAAGAAACAAGAAACTTCACCGATTGACTAAAATGAAGAAGAAGAAAAAAAGGTTGGGAGAAACCAGACGCAGTTGTGCATGACCATTCCTCCTCTGGGCAAACTTTGTGTGCAGAGCTGCAGCCTTGGCACTGGAGGCTGGAGAACACTGGACGTCCATCGTGGAGAACTGATGTTCAACTGAATTGTTAGACGCTTGCTGTTTTGGCACAATCTACATGGTAAAAAGAACTATAGAAATTTTAATTAATTTTAATTAATTGAATATCAGTTAGTGATTAAACTGACATGCAGTATTGTTTTATTTAGTGATCATGTTGAATGTGTTGTATGTTTCATTTACACTATTCTATAAATTATTAAAGTATTAGTGCACTCTAAAAAACACAGTGTTAAAAACTACCCAAATTGGGTTGTTTTTACCCTATTGCTGGGTAAATATAGGACAGAACACATTAGGGGTTAAATTAACTCAAGTAATTGGGTTATTATTTTTAACCACAGAAATGTGTTGTTTTTTTTCTACCCAATAATTGGTTATTTTTACTTAAATAATAGGTTAGTTTGACTTAATTAATAGGTTATATTTTCAAATGTAATTTTTAGCTTTCTTTTAAAATCATTGACCACATAAAAAACAAACAGGTGAATATTGTATTAGCTCCATTCCATTTGTTCAGCACATTACACTTTACCTCAGAGATCATACAAAACTAAACACAAATTGTGAACTGCATTTAAAACAAGTCATATTTATGGGTTGCTCATAAACATTTATAATAATAATAATATATTTATGTGGCATCGCAGTCAGCCCCTGCTGGGAGTTGATTTGACCCAAGGAGCTGGGTTGATGTGCCTGTGTGGTGCTAGGGTTGCATTGATTTAAGTCTTAGAAATGATTACCCAGAAAATTACCCAAGTTTGGGTTACATAGCACAACCCAAAAACTACCCAAGACTCTGAAAATAACCCCCAAAAATTACCCAAATGCCTCAGTCCAACATTTGGGTAGAAAAAATAACACATGAAACACCCAATTATTTAATATTAACAACTTATAGATAAGGGCGCCACGGTGGCGTAGTGAGTAGCACGTTCGCCTCACAGCGAGAAGGTCGCTGGTTCGAGCCTCGGCTGGGTCAGTTGGCATTTCTGTGTGGAGTTTGCATGTTCTCCCTGTGGTGGCGTGGGTTTCCTCTGGGTGCTCCGGCTTCCCCCACAAGTCCAAAGACATGCGGTACAGGTGAATTGGGTAGGCTAAATTGTCCGTAGTGTATGAGTGTGAGAGAGAATGTATGGATGTTTCCCAGAGATGGGTTGCGGCTGGAAGGACATCCGCCATGTAAAACAAATGCTGGATAAGTTGGCGGATCATTCCGCTGTGGTGACCCAGCATTAATAAAGGGACTAAGCCGACAAGAAAATGAATGAATGAACTTATAGATCAGACAACTGCAAAAGTTAAAGGCATATAGTTCACCCAAAACAAATTTTAGTCATCATTTATTCACCCTTCAATTGACACAAACATACTTTACTCTCTTCTTTGAACACAAAATAAGTTATTTTGAAAAATGTTGGAAACCTGTAACCATTGACTTCCATACTAATGTTTTTTTCCTATGGAAGTCAATGGTTTCAGGATTTTCGCTTTCTTGAAAATATATTTTCGGTGTTTGAACAGGGTTTAAAATTACTTGAGAGGATATATGGAGTTTATACGTTATCATTTTTGGGGGAACTATCGCTTTAAACAGTTGAAAAAACGCCCACATATTGCCCTGAACCCAGACCTCATACTAAAGCAGCGTGAGATGTACACCAATAATAATCATCCTTACTCAAGAGGGCGTTCTGTTTCGCGTCTCTCTATCCAATCAGAGAAATTTATGTTGACTTTGTTTTACGCAGGCGCAAGCTCCACCTGCTCATGTGTTTCTTGCGCAGGCTCCGGTGGAGGTCACTGTGATCATTCAGCGCGTTGGGTAAGTGCTCACGTTGTAGGAGACTTCTATTTTAATGTAAACTTAAAGCTTTTGTTTTAGTTACAAATCATCGGTAATTTTAACGCGACTCTATATTAAAGTGAAATAAACACGACGTGCGGGGGTTTGTGGGAAGTTATTGCATGACAGTTGCATCATTAGCGTGTAGCAGGCTAATAAATGATTGAAGTTCACCACTGCGAAATGGGTTTAATGCCTCTTGATGAGTCTCATATGTGATGTTGTATTTGCAAATGCTTTTTAGGTAGTGTATGTGTATATTGTGCAGTTTTACCAGTGATTTTTCCAGTGACCGGTTAAAGTGAGATCAGATTAGCAGCACGTTACATTGATGTCAGTGTCACTGTAAGAGTCAAGGCTAAACCGGCTAACATTGGTTTGATTATTCAAGGGCTTTATATGCACAAGAGATCAACCATGATGAGATACTGAAGATGAATGTGTTTTTTTTTTCTCCGCAGGACTGTCACTTTATCATCATGGCGAAGCTCTTTGAGTCCATTGGGAAGCTGGGATTGGCCTTGGCCATTGGAGGAGGTGTAGTTAACTCTGCTCTTTACAATGGTGAGTTATAATAACTACTGATGTGCTTTGTAAAGCAGTAGCAGCAATGGTTCAAACATTTAATTCCTAAAAGTATTCTAATAAAGTCAATTTAAAGAGTTTATACCCAAACCGAAATAAAATGATTTTCATTTTATTAACATTTAGGCTTTCAACAGGCGATGGGGATAATATCATAATTACAACCATGTATTATGTGCAGGGTTCCCACTGGTCTAGTAATTTTGCGAATATTATGAGTTTTAAAGGGGACGTATTATGCAAAAATAATTTATATAAAGGGTTTAAACACTGTTGTGTGGCAACAGTGTGTCAATATGAGCAGCTTCTAATGGTAAAAATGTGTTTATTCAATTATTTATAATCACACTTGATAAAAACAGTCCGTAGAAACGCTTTGATTGATATTCTCTCATTGTTCATGCCATCAGAGGGGGAAAGCCCCGCCCATTAGTGACAATAGCTGTCTTCCACATCGCATACTTATGCACTATTCTACGCCATTTTGAAGTATAAATAGTGTCTGTTGTGTGTTCACATTGAAAACTCTACAAATAATAAGTGCACTTTAATTACCCAGATGATGCACTCATTCCACCGGTAATATGAAGTGTGTTATGATGGACACTTCACACACTCAACAACAGTACCTTTGCGCGCGTAACAGAAGGGGCGGAGCTATCAGGCTTACATGTCGAATAACTTTATTTCTTTTGGATTGTGAAAGCAAAATTCTCCTACGAGAGTGATTATAACGCCTCCCGATGGTGAAAGCGGTTATACTCATGGCAGGTATTATTTGGTAGTTTGGTCATTTTTCACTAACTTGGCAACCGTCAAACGTCATCGGGGAAACGGTTTGAACTTCCGCTTAGTAAAAAAGCCATTAGTGCTCCATTTGGGACAGCACTACATACATATACTATGCTGTTGAGTGTGTAAGTGCATAAGTACATAGAGCATAGTGTGTCATTTGTCATTTTTTTACCTGCTGAAGATAATGCCAGACAAATAAACACCTAATGCTGTGGTCGCACTAGAGTTTGAGACAAGTATGCGAAATTCAGTTGTACGGCTGTGTGAAAAGGGGCAGGATTAAAGTAGATGATTAGACATTTCAAAAAAGCGAGCGATTGATCCATATTTTAAATTTCTCTCCAGAGAGGTCATGTTTTGGTCTTCAGTTGATCTCCTGCAGTCGTGATGCGATTTCACAGGTCAGAGTTCACCAATCTTGAACTTTGCAACATATCGAACTGCGAAACTTGTCGCACAAGCTTGCGTTTCGGGTCTGACGCATTCGCATGCGTATGAGTGGAAGTCTAAGGGGAGAAAACTCCAATGTGACCGCAGCTTTAGCCTCCATACACTGCTCTCTCCTAAGACACTACTTTTCGCATTTTCAGTTTTTCCATAGAGATGTCATTAGTCATGTTTTGAATCTGACGCATAGACGCTTGTAACTCCGCCCTCTTTTGAAAAAGAGCTCAATCTCATTTGCATTTAAAGCAACAGTCAAAAAATGGCGCAATCTGGATCAAAGCCTAAAATGTTTTTCATCAAATTATTATACTTTTCTTGTAGGTAAGTATAGCCTATGCTAGTGGCATAAAATGTAAAATATAGCTAATTAAATTGCAAGTAGGACTGGGCGATACAGCATTTAATTTTTTTTTTTTTTTTTTTTTTTTTTTCCTCTTTTAACAAAAAAACGATTTACGTTTTCAAATGCGTGACTTAGAGCCCTGAATTGTGGTGTATGTTTTGGCAGGTGTTCTTGTGCAGCCTTGTTCTTTTTTTGTTTCATAGAGCGCAACAAGTTATTCCGCTAGCTGCCATGTTATTTGTGTGTTTCTGTGATAAATGCACAGGAAACTATAACAGCACATAGGGGAGCATTGCATTTGTTAGAGTAAAAACAGATTTTCAAGCAAAATATCTAATAAACTACACATTTGAGTTAACCGATTAAAATCAATTTATCACCCAGCTCAAGTTGAGGGTTACAGCTACTTTCTTCAGTAGATCTTCCTCAAACGGTTCTGCAACAACTATATGATAAATAAATGATGATAGAATCTTCAATTTCAGGTTCTTTATGTACCTGAAATGTTTGATTTATGGCTGATCTGTATTTGTGTTTCTCATTGCAGTGGATGCAGGACACAGGGCCGTCATCTTCGACAGGTTTCGAGGTGTTCAGGATGATGTCGTTGGGGAAGGCACACACTTCCTCATACCCTGGGTGCAGAAGCCAATCATCTTTGACTGCAGGTCTCGACCACGCAACGTACCCGTCATTACTGGTAGCAAAGGTGCGTCAAGCTGCTCTAGTCTTCAGTTCAATCCTCCTTTTCTGTCAGCTCTTTTGTTTACCTATTGTTTTATTCTAAATCACCCCCTTAAGCACTATTCCCTACATCAGTCCACTGATATAGTACACTTGTTTGTGCTTTGCTGGTTGGTAAATCCCTCAGACGGATTAGTCTTTAAACTTCTTGTTCAGACCCTGTGATAAATTTAACACTTAGCAAGCTGTCTGTTAGTAATGACACAAAGTATTTTGATTTCTTTCATGTATATAAACTTTAAGTAATATTTTATTTTGAAACCTACACCCATAGGATGACATCTTGTGGTCAGAAATTCGTTTGACTTTCTTGCTGTTGAGTGTTCATGGGTTTTACAGTTGCTTTTGTGGTGCATTGTGGGATTGATTCAGAGCATATACCCTATAGTTTCAGACACGACTAGAAATGGCTGGTCCCACAAATAGTGCAATATAAAAGTTTTCGGATGCAGCCTGTATCTGTTTGTCAGAATGATGACGTTTATTGTTTTTCATAAGTTTCGTTTTTTTATTAACCTTTACTGATCAAGCATTGGAAACTGGTTAATGGTTTGTCTTTGTCCTTGACAGATTTGCAGAATGTGAACATCACACTGAGGATCCTGTTCAGACCGGTTGCAGGACAGCTGCCGCGCATTTTCACTAGTATCGGAGAGGACTATGATGAGAGAGTTCTGCCCTCCATCACCACTGAAGTGCTGAAGTCTGTAGTGGTGGGTACCGGCAACATTTCAACAAAGATTTGAAAGAAAGGGATGCTTTTATTTAGTAAAGATGAATTGACATAATTTAAAAAAAACAAGAATAAAGAGATTCATAATATTAGAGAAGATTGTTTTTAAAAATAAAAGCATCTTCTAAAATATTTTAAATATATTTTTCTGTTCATCAGAGAATGCTTGAATACAGTTTCCATGAACAAATAAAGGAGTGTAACTGATAATCAGCATATTGAAATTAGGTCTGCACGATATTGGAAAATCTGACATTGCTATATTTTATTTTTCTGCGACGTACATTGCGATTATAAATACAATTTTAGCAGATGACTTGAATATATTGAAGGAAATTATTATTTTAGATTGACTGGGATATTTTTGTACTGGAGTGAATCAAAACAAATTGCAAGCATAAATAAGGTTTGATGGACAAAAACAAAGAAAAGTGTTATTAGTCAAACAATTGTCAGTTATTTAGGTACAGTTGTTGAATAATCTAATGTAATGACTGTACAGTCTTAATTGCTGATAAACTATAATCCCAGCCTAACAGTGCCGATACTGCGATTTGACTGTTACGAATGCATATTTTGTGGTATCGATGCTGAAACGATATATTGTGCAGCCCTAATTAAAATCATTCCTGAGACTGAAGAGTGGAGTTAAAGTTGAATTCATAAGAAAAATTCATTTCAAAGTTAATTTCATCCATATAATTTATAAATTGATATATTAACTGACATGATTTCAAATATAATAATGTACATAGGAAAACATTACATATTTCACAATATTATCATTTTTACTTGTGTAAAAATGGCACTTGTGCATGTGCGTGTGCGTGCGTGTGTGTGTGTGTGTGTGTGTGTGTGTGTGTTTGACATTTTTAACCCAGAAACATAGGCTGTCAAAAATACATCTTGTATAATTATCTATAAAGATATATCATTATTTAAATGGAAAAACAATACCATCTAACAATACGTCTGGGACTGAATTTATTTGAAAAACACATTTTTATATACATATCTGTAGACAAATCATTGCATTATGGCATGATTTCTTTCCCCATAATTTTTGTTTGAAAAAAAAAATGGACTGCAATAACACAATGGTAAAAATATGTTTGCATTAAAAATATATATCATGTTATATATAATAGTTTATCTGTTCTGAAATAAGAAATTTCTAATCTGTTTTTTTTTTGTTTGGTTTCAGTTGACAATATGAAGTTGTCACTGTCTTCTAAATTAAAGGGGTTTCAGGTCTAAACAAACCTCATAATTTAAAAACGAAATGGAGTTTTTTTTTACAGTAGATTTTAATTTGCTTATTAAAAATTGAACTGAAAAAATTGTACCTAAACTTTTTAATGTAACTTTTTTTATTCATATTTTTATTTATTTATTTATTATAAACTTTGTATATTGAAATATGAAGTTGTTATTAAAGTTATTATGTAGTATATTTTTATCTATTCTTATCTTGCCATGAATTAGCCATAAGTTTTTGATGTGGGAATAAACAAACAAATCTTGCATTATTGGACTTAAGAGAGGACAGTACAGACTCAGTATGATACATATATAAAATACTGACTAGACATGGGCCATAACCTTGAATAAAAGTATCACGGTATTGTGCTTACTGCTCTAAAATATGTCTGGGTAAAAATCAAAAAATTTTCCCATATTGAACACAATACATTTTATTTTAAGAAACATTAAAAATAATTTGGAAGAGTAGCTTTAGATGTGGATGGTCCTTTTCTGCTGGAGATGCTGTTGCCTGATATGCTAAATAAGATAGTTATAAAACAAACCCATGTAAAACAAAAATGTGCATATACCGTAGAAACCGTATAACAGGAAATTTTTATGGTTTTAAAACCCTGACTTTTCCAAACCGATATAAACCTTGAAACCGGTTATCCTAGTACAGACTTGTGAATGCTATTGTGAATAACAGGACTGCTGATCTACAGAACATGAAACTGAAGTTAGATTATTAATGTGTTTGTATATATATTTCCACAGGCCCGTTTCGATGCGGGTGAGCTGATCACTCAGAGAGAGCTAGTTTCCAGACAGGTCAGTGAGGATCTGACAGAAAGAGCCTCCACCTTCGGCCTCATTCTAGATGACGTCTCCCTGGTAAAACACCTCTCTTCTCCTCAGCTGGTGGGTTTATTATTTTTGGTTTGTCTCACGCTCATGTTTTCTCTCCTCAGACACATCTGACGTTTGGCAAGGAGTTCACTGAGGCTGTGGAGATGAAGCAGGTCGCCCAGCAGGAGGCAGAGAGAGCCAGATTTGTTGTGGAGAAGGTAAGAGCCACAAATAAACATGAGCCAAATGTGACTGATTAACTGATTTGACGTAATTTCATCTGAAATATAAGAGGGGATGGGGCATATAGCCGCTCCTACCCCCCTTTAAGAAAAAAACAGCCAATAGGGTTTACTTTTTATCGCATCTCTTACTGTGATTGGAGCCAAAGCGAATCAAATAAGAAGTGGACAGGACATGTCAGATATTAGAGAGCATTTGATTGGTCAGAATATTTGATAAGAAAATGAAGTATGAGGTGATGTCCAAACAAAATGATCCTATTAGGCGGAAGTGACAAACTTCAAGCTTTCGATGTTTACATTTTCTAAATGTGAATTTGGTCCATGTTTTAGTACACAGTAGCTGATTTAGATGTGAAGAGACTCGAGCTGACATGTCCTCGGGAAATTGGATAGCCAAAATCCAAGCAGATGTAATGTAATGTGTATTTATACAGCGCATTTATCGTGTATGGCCACCAACCCAAAGCGCTTAACAATCATCAGGGTGAGGGGTCTCTCCACACCACCACCAGTGTGCAGCACCCACTTCGATAATGTGAAGACAGCCACAGGACAATGGCGCCAGTGTGCTAACCACTCACTAGCTATTGGTTGAGTGGAAAGACAGTGATAGAGCCAATTCGGTGGATGGGGATGATTGGGAGGCCATGATCGGTAAGGGCCGATGGAGGTAATTTGGCCAGGACACTGGGGGTACATCCCTACTCTTTATGAGAAGTGCCATGGGATTTTTTAATGACCTCAGGCTTATCCGAAAGACGGTGCTCACTAACAAAATGGTGTCTCCTTTACATTATGAGGACTCTCGTTAGGATTCACACAAACTCCAGGCCCCCTGCTGGCCTCACTAACATCACTTTCAACAGCAACCTAGTTTTCCCATGTGGTCTATCATCCTGGTACTGAACAGACTCAGCCCTGCTTGGCTTCATTGAGTCTTGGGTCTTGAGCTGCAGGCTGTGACCAGATACCTCAGGCTGTTTTCAGCAGTTAGACCATCATCTGCATTATTAGGGAGCAGGCTGAGAGCTGTGTTTGATTTAAAGCAAATACTAAAGTGACCTTTTTAACCATCACACAGGCACTGCATACAGCAATTCATCACTTGCTTCTTTCGAATGAAAGTGCCTTAATAATCCATCCTAGTTGCTTTTTAAAGTGTATTTTTACATATGTATTTTTTTCTGACTTCATCAGATAATTTTAGCACCAGCACAATCTTGACCCCGCACAAGCATCCACAACGCAATTCGTAGCTGTTTGATTTAGCGGTTAAATCGGTGAGTGCAGGTGAGGGGTCAGATGAGCAGTCAACACCGGCAGAGACCTGGAGCACTGGACGTTTACTGCTATGTTGCAAACGAGTTTTATAAAACCAATTAGCAATATCGAATAAGGATTGCACAGAACAACCTTTTATTTCTCATTATTTAATTGCACATCAAATTATGGCTGGACATTTTTGTGTCTGTTTGTTTTTTTTCTTCTTCTTTCTATTATTAACAGCAGCCACAGCCCACAGGTTGAAAACCACTGGTGTAAATTGTGTGAAGGTTACACACATAGCCGATGGCTTCGGCCACACCATACCTACTGCCTACACTCGGTGAAGAAAATGTTTTTACAAGCAATTAGGCTGTCTTCTAACCATCTGTTTGCGGGTTTTTAACCTGGTGCATCATTGGTGTGCTTTTGGTCACAAAGCATTGGAGATAAGCGCAAGCAAAAATCATCCCAGAGCACAAGGCCCTTTAGAATTATTAATATGCACTTGTATGCATATGTAATTTACGATTATATAAATATTCATCTTCATACGTGGCCATAAATGAGATTTCCAAATGTGCTCCAAAACAGACTACTGCCATAATTGAAATTTACATTTTGAAAGATTTATCATCAACCAAATTTTATAATCATAACAGCCCTAAAATCAATTACATTTTTCCACATTTACTCACTCACTAACTCACTCATTCTCCTTCTGCTCACTGTGGAATGAGCCGCAAATTACTCAACCACATGTTTTACCCAAAGATGCCCTTCCAGCCGCAACCCAGCACTGAGAGAGCACAACCCTCAGTGCTGCGAACTACCCAAACACACTCCAATTCAGGAACCCAAGACTTTCAGCATGTATTACCCAAAGATGCCCTTCCAGCCGCAACCCAGCACTGAGAGAGCACAACCCTCAGTGCTGCGAACTACCCAAACACACTCCAATTCAGGAACCCGAGACTTCAGCATGTATTACCCAAAGATGCCCTTCCAGCCGCAACCCAGCACTGAGAGAGCACAACCCTCAGTGCTGCGAACTACCCACACTCCAATTCAGTAACCCGAGATTTTCAGCATGTATTTGAAAGAAATATTTTGCAACACTATCCTTGTCTTTTCTGTCACTTTCAACAACTTCATGAGTCCTCAATATATCGATTAGAGATGTGCGGTTGGCGGTTACAGTCGCGGACTGACGCAAAATAATATTTTAATTATATTCGGGCGGGTGGCGGGCGGTTGTACCAAAACATTGTACAGTACAGTGCTTTTAATTCAGCCGATTTATTTATTTTTGTCCCTGTACGCCGATCGGAGACGGAGTTCACTGCTGATATTCTGAGAGCTTTATAGGGTGCTTCTCATTTCTTATTTGTGCATCCTCGTTTCCTTTCCTTGCTTTCTTTCCTTGTGTCTTAGCTCCACCCCTCAGGGATGCGAGAGAAGGACGCAAGGAAAAGACTTGAGGACCGAGGAATCAAATCAAGTGAAAAGACACGTCCTCGTATCGTTTAGCGTGACTTCAAAGCGTCGTCAATTAATGCTGGATTTGGCTTGCACGTTTGGATTAACTACATGTCTACATTAAAGTCATTCTCTATTCTCTAATAAAGAAACATTCATTTAATAATAAAAAGGAATAAGCCATTCAAATAAAGAGCCCAATCAGCAGATGGCGGGCGGGTGCGGTTTTAAAAATTGGTCAAAAATATTGGTGCAGATGGATGGCGGACGGACGATGAGTTTTGTGATGCGGTTGCGGATGAAAAAAAAAGCCCATCCGTGCATCTCTAGTATCGCTTTTTTTTTTATCATACCGACCTTCAGGCTTTTAATCAGTAGTGTATATTAATCATTTTAATTTGCTTTATATGCATTTATAGTTTATTATTAAAATATTAAATCTTTTACATCTTGTTAAATATCAAAATGAAAAGTCTAGGTTTCCTCCATGCTCAGCAGGTGATTGAACACCACATGAACTGGTATTTGCGGATTCAGTTTTTTATATATATTGTGATGCAGTTCTGGAATATTAAATGAGAAAACAGTGGGCGTGGCTTGTTTTATTCTGCTGCCAGCTGATTGGTCGTATAAGCCAGAAAGAATGGGAAAGAGTTTGGGGAGAGTTATTACAACCCAATGCTGAGATCAGACTGCATGATTTTAGCCCTGATTTTTGACTCGCCGAAAGGTTTTGAGAAAATCGCAGACAAATGCCTGAAATCACAGGCAAATCAGTGCTCGTTAACTCGAGTAATAATCACACATTATGAACTATCAAAGACTCGATCTGAGAGAATCGCAGAAGAGTCGTTGAGGCCCGGGAGATATTTGGCGTGCTGAATATCTGGAGCTGTCGGCGATTCAAATCATGCTGTGTGAAATGTGTTTTGACTGAAAATAACATCGGCGATCGCCTACAGCCAATGAGAGAGCAGCATTCACTAGTGTGGGTACCTGCAGGCCAGCGGGAGTTTGAGGGAGAAGTTAAAAGCGCTCATTTAAAGTTTATTTAGACACAAGAAATGGAGGGAAAATTAGTGTAAATTTGGCAGGAGCTCCCGTGTCTGTTTGACTTGTCATGTGAGCAATATCACAACCCAACCCGGTCCAAAAATAAAAAAGTTGAGGAGAAACTGCTGATTCCCTTTAAAGCCAGGTGAGCAAATATGTACATTTTCTACCTCATTAAAGGATTCTATCTCGATATGTAGTTAATAACAAAAGATATACTACATGTTTTTGGGTGTAAGACGTAGTTTGGACAAAGTTGTCTGCGATTCTTCCTATTTGGAAGTCATGCAGTGTGAAACTCCCTGTCGCCGATCCATCGTGCAGTGTAAACAAAGCAGCGACAAAACGCAAGCCCAGATAATTATGCAGTGTGAACACATCTGTGACACAAATGCTTTGAAAATCATGCAGTCTGAACTCGGCATAACAGACACCTCCTCCTCACTATTCCTGTTTGTTATCAAAACTGACAGTTGGATAGGCGTGGTTATATGTTAGCCACGCCCAATACCTCAGACAGACGTAATCTTACATTTTCTTTTTGGTTAAACTGTAAGTGCATTTTCAGATTTCAATTAAAGATTACAAGGGCAAACTATAAATTTTTTCCTCTTCATGACACGCACAGATGAAGTGTTCACCACAAAACTAGCAATGTGAGCTAACAAAATCGTATGGTTAGTTTAATGATGTTCTGCGGTGTGTTTGTGTGTCAGGCGGAGCAGCAGAAGCAGGCGGCCATCATCTCAGCCGCTGGAGACTCTCAGGCTGCGCTGTTGATCGCCAACTCTCTGGCTGAAGCTGGCGACGGTTTGGTGGAGCTCAGGAAGCTGGAGGCGGCAGAGGACATCGCTTTCCAGCTCAGCCGCTCACGTAACGTCACCTACCTCCCGTCCGGACAGGGGACACTCCTGCAGCTTCCACAGTGACCCCAAAACTAGGCACACACGCATACACACACTAGCTTCACTCTTTCTGTTCTTCGTTTGCTTACTTTCAGAAAAGATCATGCGTGTAAGGCTCATTTAAAGGGATTTTCACTTAAAAATGAAAGTTCTGTTATCCTCTACTTGTTTCAAACCTTAATGAGTGTAACACAAAAGAAGATATTTTGAAGAATGTTGGAAGCAAAATGTCTTTGTATTTGTTTAGCAGAATAAATAAAGTCATTATGGTTTGGAGCCTCTTGAGGATGAGTTAATAGTGAGTAAATGTTCATCTTTGTGTGAACTATCCCTTTAAGTAGCTTTACCATCTTTAGAGGCAACAACACTCTTTTAGTTTGTTTTCTTGCTCTCTTCCTGAAGGTATGAAGTGCCGCATGCTGGTTTCAGCTCTTGGAAAGAGTCAAACAAAACCAGGATGCAAATAAAATGCACAAAAATTTGCATTTCAAATGTTTTTCTCTGGTTAAATTAAGTTTATATCATTCAAAACACACATAAGCAGGTTCAGTTGAGTTCTCCACGTGCAGAAATGGATCTGAATAGCTTGTAAAGTTAAATTGCGCTTCGAGTAGTGAGACACGCAGACTGTGTGTGCTATTATAAGGATAATCTACATTAATCTCTGCAGGTCTGACTGTGCTGTTGTTGTTTTGGTTTGAATGTGTTTCGTTAATGTACGTGGCAGAAGGAATGCCTTTGTGATTCACAAACGGCGAATTAAGAAAATAATCAATAAACAATTATTCATTTATATTAAATCAAAAGGTAGATTTAAGACTCTCTTTTGAAGTTAAGTAGTTGTTTCTTTGTCGTATAGTCTTGTGAGTTTTGTTTTTCGTTTGTTTTTGTTTGTTATTTGTAAGAATTCGCAAGAACAAGTTGTCTTTTATTCAGCAAATTAATTATACAAAACTGAAAATCCCAACGCTGCTGCGCAGTAATAATCATGGAAAAAAAATAATAATCAAGCAATATTCAAGTTGGTCTTGCGTACACATTTTTACAAAGCAAAGCACTGTTATGAAGAGACTTGATGAATAGATTTAATTCACATATCAACTCCACTTTCAATGGAGAGACAGTATCTTTCTGATCTTATTAAAAGTGAAATGATCTGTGTTTCAAAGATGAATAATCACTCTATAAAAATAACCCATAAAGGGGACCTATAATGCAAAAATCACTTTTATAAGGGTTTTAAACAGTTGTGTGAAAGTTGTGTGTGAATATATCCAGCTTCTAATGGTACAAATTAATCAATTCTATGTTTTATAATCACACTTTATAAAATTTTCACTATTCACTTAAAGGTTGTTTGGGAAAACTCGAAACAAATATTTTTGGCACCACTTCAAAAACAAACACACAGTATATATAAAGGCCATATGGTAATATAAGGCCATATACTTAAATATGTTCCCTAAATGTAAATATCAAAGTATATCTTTATGCACTACCTGGCAAAAGTCTTGTCGTCGATCCCAGTTGTAGGAGCAACAAATAATAACTTGACTTCTAGTTGATCATTTGGAAAAGTGGCAGAAGGTAGATTTTTCTGATGAATCGTCTGTTGAACTGCATCCCAATCATCACCAATACTGCAGAAGACCTACTGGAACCCGCATGCACGCAAGATTCTCACAGATATCAGTCAAGTTTGGTGAAGAAAAAAAAGAGCAGATGCAGAGGGGATGGCAACATCAACAGCCTGAGGTATGAAGACATTTGTGCTGCCCATTACATTACAAACCACAGGAGAGGGCAAATTCTTCAGCAGGATAGCGCTCCTTCTCATACTTCAGCCTCCACATCAAAGTTCCTGAAAGCAAAAAAGGTCAAGGTGCTCCAGGATTGGCCAGCCCAGTCACCAGACATGAACATTATTGAGCATGTCTGAGGTAAGATGGAGGAGGAGGCATTGAAGATGAATCCAAACAGTCTTGATGAACTCTGGGAGTCCTGCAGGAACCCTTCCTTTGCCATTCCAGATGACTTTATTAATAAGTTATTTGAGTCACTGCAGAGATGTATGGATGCAGTCCTCCAAGCTCATGGGAGTCATACACAATATTAATTCTTTTTCCACTGCACCATGACTTTATATTTTATACTGTATATTATTTCTGTTAAGTGACAAGACTTGTCTGAGCAATGTCAGACCTTACTGTCCTAATTAAATAATTAAAAATCAAGGCATGATTGTATTTTATTTAGGTAGAATAAGCGTAATCTAAAGGCCTTTGCCTCTAAGACTAATATGCGCCACAAACGAGATCAATATCACGATGCTCCTCTTCTTTTCTCATTAACAGGGAATACTAAAACAGACAGTGCAGACAAACCAATAAAGCAGCATCGATTAAACTCAGCCTAAACAAGCAGGCAATGGTGACCGTATCATAAGTTTACAGAAATTGAAAAATATATACATTTGACATGCCCTGATAGAATTCAGATTTGTGAAAGTAGTGTTTTACTGGTAAATAAGATCTGTTTTCTGCGTTTAGAATGTAAATGCGTTTAGTTTCCACTAGAGGGCGTCAGTGCTTTCAAATCTAAAATCATAACCAATCTCAGACACCATATCGACTAAAATACTGTCTAGACTGAGTTTGATGTAGTTATGGAGTTGAAAAAATGTAATTGTTCTTTGACATGCAGATTTTTTTATTGCAAATAAGAAAATATCTTGGTCACACTTTACAATAAGGTTCATTAGTTTATGATAATTAATGCATTTACTATGAACAAACAATGAACAATACATTAACTACAGTATTTGTTCATGTTAGTTAATGAAAATACAGTTGTTCATTGTTAATTCATGTTAACTCACAGTGCATTAACTAATGTTAACAAGCATGGACTCGGATGTTAATAATGCATTAGTAAATGTTCAATTATGATTAATAAATGTTGTACAAGCGCTGTTCATGATTAGTTCATGTTAGTAAATGCATTAAGTAATGAACCTTATTGTAAAGTGTTACCAAAATCTTCTTTGCCTTCCTCATTTTAAATGCATTTTAAGGACAAATCTATGCGCTAGTTTCAAATGCCATATCATTTTCTACATTTTGTAATAGATTGAGCAATTATTTTCTTTTCACCTCTCCGTTGTTGTTGTTTAAAGCACACGTTTCTTCCACTAACACCTGAAAACTGCAAAGTTCTGAAACATAAAAACCCAACCAAGCATTTGGTTTGTAAAATATATGACGTTAAAGTAAATATAAACAAGCTTTAAGCCAAATATAATAACTTCATCTTTTTTTTCAACTTTTATTGGGGTATAGGCTAACAGGGCTATGTTTGCTGGTAAACTAGAGATGAGATCAGATGAGATAAGAAGTGTGTAAATCGTAGTATTTACTATTTTCGACTTCACAGACACACTCAGTCTTCACACACAGGATGTCGATGTTGCTTTCCTGTGTTACGCTTGAGCACGAAACACTTGTGTGGGTACCAAGACCAACATTAGTCTAAAACTGAATGATTGCGCTGCATTTTGAATGAATCATGTAGTAGTACATCAATGAACTCTTTTCAAATTATTTTTTTTTTTGTTCTTTGTTTTTTACTCTTTAAAGAATTCTAATTTTTGGCAGTATTCAAAAACACACTTTACGGGTCAAAATAAAAGATTAAAAACCATAAGGATATAAAGATCACGTTCCATGAAGATATTTTGCAGATTTCCTACAGTAAATGTATTAGTAATGTGCTTTAAACTCTTCATTTGTACAACTTTAAAGCCAATTTTTCAAATTTCCGCATTTGTAACTTTAGGGTCCTTATTAATACCTCAAGTGTACATATTAGTACTTAAAAAGTACAAAAGTGTACCTCTTGACATTTTAAGAAACTAATGCATACCATTGAGGGAGCAATATGGACCCTTTAAGTGCAAATGTGTACTTTTTGAAAAGGGACCACCCCAGTGACAGCTCTCGTACCTTCATTTCTAAAAGTGTAGATTTTCTAAATATTGTTTTATCTTAATAAATACATCAATAATAAACTCATTTATTTAGTTAATTTTCAAAATATTGTTTTATTTTTGTAAATTAATGGAAAACTTTTATAACTATTATTATTATTATCTTATTTTTGAAAATTAATTTTATCTCAATAAATACATCAATAAAATGCTTATTCATGTTTTTTCGTCAATAAAAACTTACCCTTTTCATTTTCAATAGAATCTTATTTATTCTGTGTATTTTCAAAATATTGTTCCATTCAATGGAATCTTATTTATTCTGTTTACATTTAAAATAGTGTTCTATCCTGATACATCAAAGGAACGTGTTTATTCTGTTCATTTTCAAAAAATTGTTCTAAGACTAATAAATAGCCACGGTGGCGTAGCACATTCGCCTCACAGCAAGAAGGTCGCTGGTTCGAGCCCCTGCTGGATCAGTTGGCATTTCTGTGTGAAGTTTGCATGTTCTCCCCGTGGTTGGGTGGATTTCCTCCGGGTGCTCCGGTTTCCCCCACAAGTCCAAAGATATGTGGTATAGGTGAATTGGGTAGGCTAAATTGTCCGTAGGCGCCACGGTGGCATAGTGAGTAGCACGTTCGCCTCACAGCAAGAAGGTCGCTGGTTTGAGCCTCGGCTGGGTCAGTTGGCATTTCTGTGTGGAGTTTGCATGTTCTCCCCGTGGTTGTGTGGGTTTCCTCCGGGTGCTCCGGTTTCCCCCACAGTCCAAAGACATGCGGTACAGGTGAATTGGGTAGGCTAAATTGTCCATAGTGAATGAGTGTGAATGAGAATGAATGGATGTTTCCTAGAGATGGGTTGCAGCTGGAAAGGCATCCGCTGCAAAAAACAGATGCCGGATAAGTTGGCGGTTCATCCCGCTGTGGCGACCCCAGATTAATAAAGAGACTAAGCCGAAAAGAAAATGACGTTTCTTATTATTAACTATGCTTGAACAGTAATAGAAAGGCAGTAATACTTTTGGAATTACACAAAAGACTGAGATAACAATCAATCTACATACATTCACAAACTTTTCATCCTCATTAATAACATAACATATATATATATATTAGGGCTGTCAAAATTAGCACATTAACGCACTCCGATTACTTTTAAGTATTTAAACCGTTAAAAAAATTAACGCATTTAACGCAGTGGCAGTTTTATTTTTATTTCCTGTTGTGGCCGGCGTGTGTTCAAGGCCGGCGCGTCCACAGAGGCGACCTAGGCGGCCGACAAGGGTGGCAGAATAGTGAGCAAACCCCCAGGTCCTCACTTTAATCCGCGACACCTACCCCCTCCCTCCCAATCCTCATGTTCATCCGCGAACCGGTCACTTTCTTTTTTACTTTTGGTTGAGGGCAGCGTGATCACCATTCGCCTAGAGCACCAGTCAGCTTGCTCCGGCCCTGCGTGTGTTTAATGAGCAAAGGAATATTGATAAAGGATACTATGGATAATATGGATCATGTAAATGTACTCAGTGAAAGTGCCAGATGATGTCGCAAGCTGTCAAAGACAGCCCATTCCTCTCTAAGTTGATTCCAAGCACCCTCAAATGTTTCATTAAGTTTGACGTGTTTCCCCCCTACACGCAACTTTAGTAAAGAGTCTGCTTCGCGTTGCTGTATCAGAATCCTTGCTTGAGAAATACAGTCATACTTTAAGAACTGTATCGTGCATGCTGATGATTTGAAGGGAGTGCGCTGTACAGCGCGCTCTCTCTCTCTGTCTGAGTGTGTGTGTGTGTGTGTGTGTGTGTGTGTGTGTGTGTGCGTGCGTGTGTGTGTGTTGTCACCCGATAATGTCAACAGACTGGACAGGCTAATGTTAGGGAGGACTAAGCAAAATAGTTTCTACTGTATAATTAATGTTCTCAACTCGCAAAACAACTTTACAATGAATACAATTGTTTGTATTCAATACTTTATTATTATTTGTTTCTTCCAATTTCCATATTTGCAGTGCCTGTATTTTGTATTTTTTTGTAGTTCACTTGGAATCCAACATGGAAATAATTAAGTTTGTTATTGGCATTGATTGTTTCAAAATTCAAATGGCACTTACATGCCTGTGTTTTTATTTCTGTAATAAATACGGCTTTTCATGATTAATCATGATTAATCACAGACAAAAGAGTGATTAATTAGTTATTTTTTTAAATCAATTGACAGTCCTAATATTTATAAATAAAATTTAAAAAATTAACAAAAAAAAAGATAAATAAAATTAAGTAGCAGGGGAGTTACAGTTCCCAAAATATGAAACCAAAATCCTCTAATGATGAGTATAAATATCTTGCTTTTTGGCTTTTCATCTCTCTTGATGTCTTCAAATACATCACACATTCTTCTTTAAGCACCACTAGTCTTGGGGGAATTTTGAAAATTACATTTATGAATATAGAATTTAAATAATAACAACAATTATTCATTATATAACATATTTTTATCCTTAAGTATTCGACCAAACTTAATAAAGTCAAGAGTTTAGTCGCGGGAGGACGCCTGGGTGTCGGGCGCGCGCACTGAGCACTTTCTGCTTTCTCTTCTAGACGGGAAGGGGGAAAAACGCGAGTCCACGCGCACTTTCTCCGGCTCGAGCGCCTCGGTTGAGCTCGGAGGATGCTTGATGTGCGAGACTCAGGCCATCAGACACGTAGCGATGGCTTGTAAAGCAAAACACCGCTGGACTCCAGCAGCAGCAGAACGTTTAAGATAGTTACTGTGCGCGTGCACGCGCTGCTTGCCAAAATACTCGCTCGCTGAGAAAGTGTTTGTCTGAAACTACTGTTTTTTTCGTTTTCTTCTGAAGATTTGTGTTTCATCCGACACAACCCGAGGCTCGCGGTATGAGGGAGAGGGCGCTCGTGTCTCGGGTGAGTGAGTTCTTCTGGCTGCTACAAGTTAATTTCTGCTTTTGCGTTTATTTTCAGCGATGACAGTTGTTCGGCGCATGCATTGAAACATCTGTCAAGGTATGAAGCCTTCTGTCGTCATGACAAGCGATGCACTCGTGTGTTCTGTCTTATTTGCACGGGTCGATCTGCAGGTGATTGTTTGTTCTGAAAGAAAGCGAGTCGTCTAAAATGTGATTGTTTCCTGCCTACACGCTGTTTTGAATACTGATGCACCGAGAGCGCGTTACTGCAACCAGCTGACCGCAGACTGTGTCGATATGAATGAGAAAAATCTGTGAAGGAGTATAAATCTGGGCGGTTTTGGGGGTGTAAAAAAGTGAAAGTCGTCCACGACGCCGATGTTAGCTTGCTATATGAGCCAACGGGGTTAAATAGTCTGGCTGTCGCTGTGTGCATGGAAATGACTTGAGCTGGGTTTTTGCACATGCAAAATGAATAAATTCTGCAAAAGCAGGTCCTGCGGTGGCTGGTGTCCATCTTAGGCTGCTGTGTGT
>CAIGQQ010029532.1:221815-233947 GCA_903798035.1 Danio albolineatus
AAAACCATCTGTCTGCTGCTCGGCCCAGACTTCTGCACTGACATCATAACCATTGAGACGGCTGATCATGCCCGCCTGCAGCTGCAGCTCTCCTACAACTGGTACGTTATGTGAATGTGATCCAAAGGTATTTTAGAAACGTTTTGAAGAGTAAAATAGATTTCAAAAACTACACGTTGACCTCTCCTTCTTGGTGTCCTATCAGGCACTTTGATATCAAGCAGCCGGCTGATGCGGCCAAGGCTGCGGCTCTGTTCTCAGTGCCAGACTTTGTGGGCGACGCATGCAAGGCCATCGCCTCCAGAATCAGAGGAGCAGTCGCTTCCGTGCAGTTTGATGACTTCCACAAGGTATGCGACACACCTTTCTGCATTCATTGCTCTGATTGCTTGTCCACCCAATAGGTTTAGTGCCAAAGTCAACCACAGTTCAATTTCACACTATGTTCAACAGGAAGATTTCTTGGATCGACTTTCTATTAATTGTACTATAAAAAGTGTACTATTAAGTAACACATACTAACATATAAATTAATCATTAGATAATAAGTATAATTTCACATTATTACATTTTTACTGTTATTTTGATGTAAGTAGCCCTTGCCAAGTCTATAATGTGTTTAAAAAGTAGTATATAGGTTACTTCAACCAAAAATGAATATCCTGTTATTAATTACTCACCTTCATGTTGTTTCAAATCTTTGAGACCTTCATAGATCTACAAAGCAGAAATGTAGATATTTTAGATGAAATCTGAGAGCTACTGCATAGACAACAACAGTCCCGAGGAGGTATGGGACAATAACCGTTTTCGAGGTATACCGCGATTTGAAAAAGTCAAAGTTTTAAAACCACCCAACATTTTCTGCAATACCATTGCTAAGGTATGTGTAAGATTTTTTTAGTTATGTTTTTGTTTGTTTGTTTGTTTTTAGGACAATAGCATTTCCAAAGACATCTAAAGATGCCGTTTTAAATTGTAAAGAAATCTGTGTTATTGAAACTATTGAAGACAGCAGAAAGCAATAATTCACTTGAGTTACAGTATTTAGCCTGACATTACTGCTCCAAAATACTTTAAATGTTTCTAAGTGTTTTCCTGCTTTTTTTGCAAGAATTTAGTCATTATTTAAATTTAATTTCATTATCTGAAAATAAGAAAGCAAACATTATTATTTTATTTTCATGTTCTTTATTATTATTATTATTATTTTATTTATATTTTTTCTTTCTTCCCTTTTCTCTCTTGTTTCTCAAAATAAAATATATTGTGTTCAATGGTGAAAAAAAGTTGTAGTTTTTTTTAAGCCAGACATTTAAAAAGAATATATTTTAGAGCAGTAATCTCAATACCGTCATGCCGTGAAACCGTGATATTTTTATCCAAGGTTATCATACCGTCAGAATATTATACCGGCCCATGCCTAGTCCCGAGAGTTCAGAAAGGGAACCAAAACTACTGTCCATGTGACTTCAGTGGTTTAACTATAATGTGAAGCTCATAAAAGCTCTTTGTGTTGCACAAAAGTGTAAAAACAACTTTCTTTACCAATATCTTCTCTTCCTCATCAGGATGTGTGGTTACTAAGGGTCAGACTCTATTATTCCGTTTAGGGAAACTAAAATTGCAGCAAGGTGCCATAACACAGACAAAGTTCCATATATTATTATCATACTTATTACCAAATTATTACCATAAAACATACAATAAATCCATTTTAGATGCATCTCCCTCCCTGCTGGACTCATTTAATGACCTAATGGCCACCATAACATAGGAATTTCTAATTCTGTTTGTCCTGCATATAGGAGCTCTAATACAACGTCCTCATGGCAGCAGCTGAAACACAGAATACAATGGATGATCCGGGGTGCATAAGATACACTGTGCTCTCTTTAAGACATAATTACAAAAAACTACCTTTGGAGCAGTTTGGTTAAAACAAATGATCTTGCCTGCCACCTTCACAAGGCTATTCAACCTGTTCTTATTTGACAGACTTTAAAGTGGGAACCCTGAGAATGTATCAATTTGAGAAAGGTCAGATGACTTACAGTCTCAATTTTCTGAGCTTTGAGTTTGGCCTCTTCGACTGCTGCTTCTCCTTAAATATGAGCTGCTTCGGCTATTTCTGCTACAGTGCAGAAAGATAAAACAGATTCAATAAATTGTTCGTAAAACTATGGAAGCCCGTTTCCGCCACTCAGAATTGCGACTTTATAACTCAAAATTGCGACTTTATTACTCAGAATTCTGACTTAATTACTTGCAATTCTGACTTTATAACTCAGAATTCTGACTTTATAACTCGGAATCACAACTTAATAACTCAGAATTCTGACTTTATAACTAGAATTGCGACTTAACCCGGAATTCCGACTTAATAACTCAGAACTCTGACATACTAACTCGGAATTCTGACTTTATAACTCGGAATCACAACTTAATAACTCAGAATTCTGACTTTATAACTCGGAATTACAACTTAATAACTCAGAATTCTGACTTTATAACTAGAATTGCGACTTAACCCGGAATTCCGACTTAATAACTCAGAACTCTGACATACTAACTCGGAATTCTGACTTTATAAAAAAATATATTTTAAAAATCATTATTATTATTTTTATAAAAAAAAGTTATTAGTATTTTAATATTAGTATTTATTAGTATTTTTTATCATTTAGTGGCGGAAACGGGCTTCCATATAAAACAGTGTCATCATAGAAGTACAAACCCGAAACGATCTAAAGAAAAAGTCTATGTCCAAACCTTTAATAGTTGTCATGCTATCACCATGTCTTTTCTTTTATTTACATTCAACTGGAGAGAAAATCTCACAAGCGATTAGAGCTGAAGTCACATGAACTGTTTTGTCAAAGTAATTGTTTCCTATTATTTTCCTTGCTGTTTATGGAGGGTTAGGGAGCTCCCAGATTTCATCTAAAATATCATGATGATATCTAGATCAGTGTTTCCCAACCCTGTTCCTGAAGACACACCAACAGTACACGTTTTCAACCTCTCTCTAATCAAACACACCTGAATCAACTCATCAGAACATTAGAAGAGACTCCGATACCTGAAATGAATGGGAGAGATAAGGGAGATATCCAAAATATGTACTGTTGGTGTATCTCCGGGAACATGGTAGGGAAACACTGATCTAGATGAACGAAGGTCTCAGAGGATTAGAATGACATAAAGGTAAATAATTAATGACAGAATTGAACTATCCCTTTAATCCAAAAATGTATTGCGTGTTTATTTGTGGTGTACTTGTTAAGAAAACTGCATGTGTGTCAATGAGATGGATCTAAGAATGAACAGTTGATGATGAGGATATGATCAGGCTCAGTCGTCTTATTGGTCTTTGTCTGCTCAAAAGAACTCCAACAGGATCATCTGTTCAGCTGTGTTTGGTTTCGATGAGAAGCTTGCGGTGCGGTCCAGTCTGCGCTTCGGTCAGAACGGGTTGGTCATCAGCAGTGTGGACATTCAGTCTGTGGAGCCGGTGGACCAGCGCACCCGGGACGCCTTGCAGAAGAGTGTGCAGCTTGCCATTGAGATCACCACTAACTCACAGGAGGCTGCCGCACGGTACAATCAAACCACCTCAACTCAAGTTTTTTGCCATGTCAATTTTTTTCTTCATCCTGTTCTTAGAATTGATAATTTTACAAGTATGTACTTAAACTCTGAGACTTAAGGTCTTATTTTTTTATTATAGCTAATAGTTTATCTATTAGGTCAGTAAATCATTTGTTTCCAATACAGAGTTCTGTTGGAATTATGTGTGTTTGTGGAATTTTTGTATTCAAACTGAATTCTGAAATTGCAACTAGACGGTTTCAGAGTGTCTGATCAGATGTGGTCTATTTTTATATACTATTAATGTGTGTGTATTTTTTTTTTATTAAAACAGTTAGATCAGTCAAAAAAACTCATTTACCTATATTTTTTGCACTGAAATTTCTTTATTAATATTATTTTTGTAAAATGGAAGGCTATGCATAATTGTACAACCATGAAGTAGCACTAAAAACCTACACTTTGCAATATATAGACAATATACTGTATGTATACATATTATGACGAATAAGTGGAGGGTAATTGAAAAGTTCTGTGCAACTGCCACTGGGGGGTGAAATACGACAATAGTTCGCGATTTTTTTTTTGAGGTAGATAAAGTCTGATAAATATTTTCTTTTGTCCAATTCTCTAGATAAAGTTAAAATAATCATTTGCATTATGAAAAATGTTTGCATTCAGACAAAATGCAATGCCGAGCATAAAAAAAGGGACCCTTTGTGACTCCGAAAACATTGTCTGTCATTGATGTTTTGGATGTCGGTACATCACAAGACTAAACATGTAATATATATGCACAATCTAAAGTCTAAAGTAATTTCTTATGTCCCTCATTGATTAAGGCAAACCCTTCTGTAAATCATCCCGTAAGCTAACTCGGCTCTGATTTGTCTGCTGGCCAATTTTTGATTGGTCTTTATTTATCCTATCTCGAAATGCCCATTTCAGAGTGTTTGAATTTTTTGAGCAGGTGGAATCATGCAAATATAACTGTTTTCAGATCTTAGTAAGTGATGTTTAACTCAATAAAACAAAAATTTCACAAAGATTTAAATAATAAAGCAAATTGTCACTGCACCATTGCTCTGCGTTAGATTATGCACATTCTTAATCTGTTTTACACCATATCATTATATATGCATACATCAGCAAATGCAGATAGATACAAGTTCATTCATATGTGCATTCATATATTGTACATATACCTAAAATTAAACAGAAAAGGCTTTAAAATACCTAATATATGTTAGCTTAGTGTTGGTGTAGATCAGTAGCTGCAAAGAATTCGAAAATATATCGACATCGGACTCCATAAGGTCATTCAGATCCAACTTTTTCATGTGAGAGATAATATTATTATAATTTATCATGTACTTTTTTTTATTTTGTTACAAACTCCAAATAAGATATTTTCCAAACCCCATACAACCTGCTAGTCGAGGAAGACTCAAGCTTCTCCTATTATATGTGTTTTACACTCATTGTCTTTCTTTCAGACATGAGGCAGAGCGTCTGGAGCAGGAGGCAAGGGGTCGCCTGGAGAGGCAGAAGATCACAGACCAGGCGGAGGCAGAGAAAGCAAGAAAGGAGCTGCTGGAGCTGGAGGCTCAGAGGTAAGCTGACCACAGAGATCAATGCTATGCTAAAGTCTAACATGTCTATGGTCAATAATAATTGATGTGTGTGTGCATTCTAGTGCTGCGGTGGAGAGTACAGGAGCAGCGAAGGCTGAGGCACAATCTAGAGCCGAAGCAGCTCGTATTCAAGGAGAAGCAGCGGTCGAAGAGGCCAAACTCAAAGCAGAGGCTCAAAAAATTGAGGCTGTAAGTCATCAGACATTTATCATGCTTATATATTACAGGGTTCCCACTTTAAGCCAAATATCAAATGGACTGTTCTTCTGACTAAAAAGCTGAAATCTAATGATTTTTTTTTTTTGCTTGAATTTCAATAATAATAACAGCCACTAACAACAATTTGATGATAGAACCTTTTCACATTTCCGGGTTTCCCAGTAGTCATCATAGTTGGGTAAACTTAGAAGGCAAGGAATAAGAGAGTACAACAAACAATTTTTTTTACAATCCTATTTGCTGAAATAATAAAAGAAAAACCCTATGATGGAGTTATCAAGACTTTCAGAAAAAGGAAAAACATAGTGTGAGACTAATAACGGCAACCAGAAGAGAGAATAACATCAAATTTACTGTCCTCCCCATATACACTGCATTAGAAATGCCTCGCGTTAGCGGTAATTCATTTTTTGTAATCTGATGCAAAGATGATAGAACACATACATAATTACATCTAAATATACATACATTTATATATGTTATTTATTTAAATACTAAAACCTTTAAAGGATTTAAGATGCTAATGACCATTTAACATAACAGTCTTGTGAAAAGGGTGCATTTACCTCATATAAAAATAAATAAATAAATGAATGAACATTACATAACTTAATTCAATAGTAGTTTTACAAACTCTATATTGAGCTTTTCTGTCTTTTCTCACCCAGTCTTCTAAGTGGTTATTTTGAAGACAAAGCTTTCAAAATGTGTATTATGCTGATATCTAGTTTACAGGTACTGATGACTGATGACTGAAGTGATTACCAGTTGATGAGCATCAAAGGAATAAAATGGAGCTTAAAAATAGTCTATAACCATAAAAAAAGGGCGTCAAAAAGCATTATATAGAAAACACAGTATAGAATATGCACATTTTCATAAATGGAAACTAAAATTGAAAGGAACAAGCAAAAATCCCTGATATTCCATGACCAGGACAAAAAGAATTCCCTTTAACGTTTGGAATGGACCTTTTAAAATTCTGTGACATTCCATAAATTCTGTGACCTGTGGGAACCCTGATATTAGTATTGATATTGAAGTTTTTTTGTTTCCTGCCACTGGCTTGCTTGCTTGATTTGGGGCTTGTTTCTACCCATCGATGGATTTGCTCTTTTAGTGTTTGGACTCTCAGCAGTGCAAATTAAACTAAACTCAACTCTAAAAACTGGACTGACGCAGTTTCAGTTTACTAGAACTTCTATGTGAAGCTGCTTTGACACAATCTACATTGTAAAAGTGCTAGAGAAATAAAGATGAATTGAATATTATGAGATTTTGACTATTCTCTGTGCGTGTCAGGACTCTGAGCTGGCGCGTCTGTGTAAGGCTCGCGAGCAAGAGCTGAGCTACAAGAAGCAGATAGACCATCTGGATGTGGAGAAGCAGCAGAAGCTGGCGGACATCGAGAGTCAGCGCTTCAAGCATTTGATGGATAACCTGGGCACTGAAACCCTAAAGGAAATGGCCAGAGCCGGGCCCGAACTACAGGTGAGTGTCTGGGATAATAACTTAATTCCTTCTATAGAGCCTTTACATCACAGAAGATCTCATATGAGCATTTTTGTGTGGATGGGAATGGATTCTGCTGCTTTTCAATTGGTTAAGTAAGTGTTTCTCAACCACGTTCCACGAGGACCACCAACACTGCATGTTTTGGATGTCTGCTTTGTCTGCGACACCCATTACAGATCTTTAGCTAATGATCTGAATCAGGTGTGTTTGTGTAAGGAAAATGTGCAGAGCTGGTGGTCCTCCAGGAATGTGGTTGAGGAACACTGGGTTGAATGATCATCTTGACACAGATGAGTTAAGACTACGTTAAAACAGATCTTGGCAGACCTAAAATGTGCCTCGTCTTATTTGCCTCAGTCCCTAGTATCTAAGGCGATACAATGTTGATTTGACTCAATGTAAATGAAAGTAGAAACAGTTGCGCTCTAGGGAGCATTGTTGTCATGGCAACCCAAAGGACGCCAGTCAGTTCAAGACAAAAACATCTTGCCTACATGCATAAAAATGTTATATAAAGGCTCTCGAAGGCCAAATAGACTAGTGGACTTTATATTATGACTGGGTTCCATACCTAGTTCATAATAAATGTTAGCTGTACATTCAAGCAGATGAACATGCAAATAACACTATACTCTCAAGAATGAATATAAATACATTACATTAGGCCCTAAATCATTATGCAGACGTTCAATTTAATCTTTAATTTCACTGTACTTTATTTTTTGTTTCTTAATTAAGGCTTCTTCAGAAATAATTTTTTAAAACAGATTTTCTTTCCAGATTTGATAAATTCATCAACACAACTATACATAAACAACCAAAACTGAGCAAATTTGTAGCCTATAGATTGTTAAACTCATGCAGATGAAGCCAGAATCTTAATGCAATGCATTAAATTACACATTAAGCAGAAGTTAGCAATGCAAGACCATTTTTAAAATAAAATGCATCCTCTTGTGCATGAAACGCATTTGTTTTGCATTCCTAATGTCTGCATGACATGCAATTTAGCAGACTGCATTAATATTCTGGCTTCATCTGCTTGCCTGTATGCAGAATTAAACTATATTTTTAATTAACTGTAGGCTACAAATTTATTATAAAGTCATTATAAAATGTGTTATATTATTCGTTCTGATGTTATATATTATTTCTGATGTTGAATTTCTTAAATGTGAAAAAGTACTAATTATTTCTGAAAAAGCCTTAATTAGGAATCGAAAAAGTCATTTAGGCTACAGATTGGGTTGGTATATTTTATTTATTTATTGTAATGTATTATTTGTTCTTTATATAGGTTATATCATTTTAAATAGCATTTGATTTTGACACAACTTATATTTATATCTAAAATTGTACTACTTATTTTAGGTGGAATAGTTCAGACAATTTTATAATAAATGTAAATGCATTTATATTTATTTATTTACTTTTGTAATTTAAAAATATAGATATATTTATTTTACACCACTTCAGGTTTCGTTTCTGTGCCACTTTTAAAGATAATTATTGACCATTTTGAGGCATGTAAATAATAACAATGGTCTTAATGTATTTTTTAATTTCCAGACCTTCCAAGAATCCAGAAAAGTCCAAATACTGATAAATAATCTTAGGTGTTTTACCGTATAGTTATCATTGCATTGTCTCTTATTACAGTTATGAAATAATTTGACAACGAGCAGGAAATGTTCATGGGCCAATGACATCACCACATAAAAATGGTGTATAAACATGTACCGTTTTGTCTTCCAGGTGAAGCTCCTGCAGTCTTTGGGTCTGAAGTCTACTCTTATTACAGACGGCTCCTCTCCCATTAATCTCTTCACCACTGCCAATGGCCTACTGGGGTCTCTGCAAGGCAAAGACAAAGATGAATAAATAAAAAAAAAAATAGGAGAGACGGAGGTTAAGAGGCCTTATTTCACATGATATGCAGAAATAAAAACTGTCCTGTTAATCTAGTTTTCAATGCTAACAGCTATTGCAATAAAGCCACTGTGACGCAGCACCCATATCATCCTGTGTATAACATGAACTTACATTCAAACGCTGTGATCAATTTTCATCGGTTCTGTTTACTAACACGCGTTCATTAGCAATATCTTGTGTTAATTGCTTCATGTTAAAATGTGCCTTTTGAACCATTCAGTCGAACCCAAAGAGCTTCTTGTGTTACACTGCTTCTTACGACAATAAACCACTATAATATGTCTAATAATGCCTTCTGAAGCATCAAATAAACCATCATAGAAGTCATTTCTAAAGTATTTCAAATTGCAAATGCTTTATGTTCATGCAACTGATTTCAATGTCCCTCGATTTCCTCTATTATCTATTGCGTTTGTCATGTTAATCGAAATCTTTTGTAATGGTTCTCTGTTGAATAGACCCCAATAACATATGGGCATAAGTGCATGGTTAAACCAGTTGTCAAAATCTGTCATCTTTTTACACATTGCTATTAGACGTACTATATTTATGTGTAAATGACATCCTGAATTGATTAACTGTGTATACATTTCATAATGAATACACAGATTATAATTCATCGGATTGACCAATAATCAAGTAGACCTCTAAAATAGCATCTGAAATCAATTTACTATATCATCAAAACTTTAAATTACAAAATACTGACTAGTACACTGTTGTATTGACAACATGGTTAAACATGTTGACTTGTTTGAGGACAATAGCCAAGGATGCCTTATTCCAGTGCCACCAATACACTTATTTATACAGATACTTACACATTTGAGGTACATGTGTAATCCATTGGGTGTGACTTGACTTGGTGCAGTTTGTTGATATTGTTTCTAGAAATACTTAGCAGCCCTCGGGTTTTGCCTGTATTTCAGTGTTTGGCCACAAAATGGCGCTGTTAAACCGATGCTCTCAGTGGTGAAGTATTTGACTCGATTAATTAATGAACTAGGCTGCCAACTGAGTTTTCCTATTAAGACGTCTATCTCTGATGTTTACTTTTACCTGTACACATCGCCGGTGATTCACGCCTTCACGAGTTATTGAGTCAAACGATTTCTTAAACACTAATTAGTTCATGACTAAGAAAACTATTGTCCTTAATGGGACAGTTCACCAAAAATTAAATTTTCATTTACACCAGGGGTGCCCAAACTCGGCCCTGGTAAAACAAAAAGGGGGTGGCACATATTGTCATTTATAAATGTCTATCATGATGAACTTCCACCTTAAATAAGGATGCCAAAAACTGCGTAGTGCATTTTTTTGAGCTTCAGATGTCTATTGGACTGAACTACTACACCCCTGATTTACACTGCAGTGGTTCTAAAGTTTTATTAAGGGTCCAAGCACTTTAAACACATCATTTTTTATGATATTCTGAAGGATGAAAAAACATTATTGATATGTAGTATGAGCAAAAAAGTCAACAGATTTTTTTCAACGTTCTTTAAGGTTAGTAGGCTATGTGTTCCTTTGTGTTCAACAGAAGAAAGAAACGCAAACAGGTTTGTAAGTGGAGGATGACGGCAGTATTTTAACTTTATCTCTTTAATAAAAATACAAATGTACTTACCAACAACTGTCATAGGAAAATTTTCTACAATTTTCTAGGAAAAAGTTCTACAATTCCAAATAGTCCAAGCTGTTCTAAAGCATCCCAATTACCCTGATCCATTATGAAAAAAACTATTTAATCAACTCAACAGGTGAAAAACAGAAGCTCTCAGCTCAGCTTGTGGCTCAAACAAAAGAGCTCAGTGAGGACCTGTGGCTTTTTGGCTGCCCACAAGTCAGGAAAGCGCTAAGACCATATGTAAATGTTTTGAAGTTGTAAAGTATATTAACAAATAAGACGTTTTACACTGAAAAATCTCAGAGGGTGTGGTTGGAATCCAAAAGTGACACCTTTGCTGGCCAGGAGGATAGTGAGAGAGGTAAAAAAGAATCCAAGTATTACCACCAAGGCTGTCCTGATGAATCTGGGCTCTGGTGGCAACATCTCAAGGCAGATAGTCCAACAAACACTGCACATCAGCAGTTCCATGGACACAGACCAAGGAGGTCACCACTTCTCCAGAGAAGGCATGCAAAAGCCCACTTTATCTTTGCAAATGTTTATCTGGACAAAGAAAACTTGTTGTCCTCTCTTTTGTGGTAATGATGAAGATGAAGCAAAAAATTTATTGTTTGACCACAATGATGTAGCCTTCATTTGGCATAAAAGAGGAAAAGCCTTCAACCCTAAGAACACCATCCCCACTGTCAAACAAGATGGTGCACCAATTGTTTTGGTGAGTGTTTTGCAGCCAGTGGACCAGGGAGTCTAATTACAGTAAATGGCACCATGAAAAAGGGAGCAAGAAAACTAAATTCTGGTGTTTTGGGCACCAGTGGACATTTCAGCGTGACGACAATCCAAAACACCAAGCAAAAGTGGTGAAAACATGGCTTGCAGACAAAAACATTAACATTTTGCAGTGGCCCGGCCAGCGTCCTGACTTAAATCCAATTGAGAATCTTTGGAGGGAGCTAAAGATCAGGGTAATGACAAGGAGACCCTCCAACCTGAAAGAGTTGGAGCTCATCGCTAAAGATGACAAGAATTGGAAAAAATACCATTAAAATACTAGCGCCACGGTGGCGTAGTGAGTAGCACGTTCGCCTCACAGCAAGAAGGTCGCTGGTTTGAGCCTCGGCTGGGTCAGTTGGCATTTCTGTGTGGAGTTTGCATGTTCTCCCCGTGGTTGAATTGGGTAAGCTAAATTGTCTGTGGTGTATGAGTGCGAATGAGTGTGGATGGATGTTTCCCAGAAATGGGTTGCAGCTGGAAGGGCATCTGCTGCATAAATCAAAATGCTGGATAAGGCGACCCCGGATTAATAAAGGGACTAAGCCGAAAAGAAAATGAATGAATTAAAATACTAGCAAGTGTTGGATTGCTGTAATAGCCAATAAAGGCGTTTCTATACATTAATGAGAAGGCTATGGAGGCCACTTTTTGTTCAAATGTAGATTTTTCCCACAGTGACGCCTCTTTTACATCACGTGTCGTATTTCCAGCCCAAAAAACTTGCAGGTTGAATAAAAGCAACTTTACGATTTTGCCAGGAGTATTAATACTACCAGGCTTGACTGTATACAGTATACATACGTGCAGAAAGAATCACTTCAGTCATTTTATTCA